>JAKGGE010002584.1:140000-170000 GCA_023748175.1 Hoolock leuconedys | reverse complement strand
AAAAAAAAAAAAAAAAAAAAAAAATCTTTACTTTAGAATCTTATCAAGAGTTTTGTGAAAGCTCACATAAATTATATTCACATATTTATTTTCTTTTTCTTTTTTTTTTTTTTTTTTTTTTTTTTTTTTTTTTTTTTTTTTGAGACAGAGTCTTGCTCTGTTGCCCAGGCTGGTCTCAAACTCCTGGGCTCAAGCAATCCTCCCACCTCAGCCTCCCAGGTTCAAGCAATTCTCCTGCCTCAGCCTCCCAAGTAGCTGGGACTAGAAGTGTGTACCACCACACCCAGCTGGTTATTTATTTATTTATTTATTTATTTATTTATTTATTTATTTATTTATTTATTTATTTATTTATTTATTTATTTATTTATTTATTTATTTATTTATTTATTTATTTATTTATTTATTTATTTATTTATTTATTTATTTATTTATTTATTTATTTATTTATTTATTTATTTATTTATTTATTTATTTATTTATTTATTTATTTATTTATTTATTTATTTATTTATTTATTTATTTATTTATTTATTTATTTATTTATTTATTTATTTATTTATTTATTTATTTATTTATTTATTTATTTATTTATTTATTTATTTATTTATTTATTTATTTATTTATTTATTTATTTATTTATTTATTTATTTATTTATTTATTTATTTATTTATTTATTTATTTATTTATTTATTTATTTATTTATTTATTTATTTATTTATTTATTTATTTATTTATTTATTTATTTATTTATTTATTTATTTATTTATTTATTTATTTATTTATTTATTTATTTATTTATTTATTTATTTATTTATTTATTTATTTATTTATTTATTTATTTATTTATTTATTTATTTATTTATTTATTTATTTATTTATTTATTTATTTATTTATTTATTTTTTTGATTATAGCATCCTAGTGGATGTCAAGTGGTATATCATTGTGGTTTTGAATTGAATTTTCCTGATGACTAATTATAAGATATCTCCCTCCCTCCCTCCCTTCACTCCCTCCTTCCCTCCCTACACATAGGAAATGAAAATTTTGGTGCAAATTGATAGCATGACTTAAAGAAGTAGATTATTTCTTTAGTGTCTCATGTATTTATCTTTAACAAGATTTTTGTTTTATCTTTGAAACTTTTTTTTTTTTTGAGATGGAGTCTTGCTCTGTCACCCAGGCTGGAGTTCAGTGGCGCTATCTCGGCTTACTGCAATCTCCACCTCCCAGGTTCAAGTAATTCTCTGCCTCAGCCTCCCAAAGTGCTGGGATTAAAGGCATGAGCCACTGTACCTGGCCTTTTTGTATTTTTTTTTTTTTTTTTTTTTTTTTTTTTTTTTTTTTTTTTTTTGTAGAGATGGGGTTTTGCCATGTTGTCCAGGCTGGTCTCAAACTCCTTAGCTCAAGCAGTGCCCCCACCTTGGCCTCCCAAAGTGCTGGGATTAAAGGCATGAGCCACTGTACCTGGCCTTTTGTATTTTTTTTTTTTTTATAGAGATGGGGTTTTGCCATGTTGTCCAGGCTGGTCTCAAACTCCTTAGCTCAAGCAGTGCCCCCACCTTGGCCTCCCAAAGTGCTGGGATTACAGGCATGTGCCACTGTGCCCAGCCCCCTGAGTACTACATATCTCTTTTGGGAACACAATTCAGCCCAGAACAGGTGTATGTCATTTATCATGGGTACAAGACCCTCAACACCTACACATAGGAAATGAAAATTTTGGTGCAAATTGATAGCATGACTTAAAGAAGTAGATTATTTCTTTAGTGTCTCATGTATTTATCTTTAACAAGAGTTTTGTTTTATCTTTGAAACTTTTTTTTTTTTTTTGAGATGGACTCTTGCTCTTTCATCCAGGCTGGAGTGCGGTGGCACTTGGATCACTGCAACCTCCAGCCCCCTAAACCCCAGGCTCAAGCAATCCTCCCACCTCAGCTTCCCAAAGTGTTGGGATTACAGGCATGTGCCACTGTGCCCAGCCCCCTGGAGTACTACATATCTCTTTTGGGGAACACAATTCAGCCCAGAACAGGTGTATGTCATTTATCATGGGTACAAGACCCTCAACACCTACACATAGGAAATGAAAATTTTGGTGCAAATTGATAGCATGACTTAAAGAAGTAGATTATTTCTTTAGTGTCTCATGTATTCATCTTTAACAAGATTTTTGTTTTATCTTTGAAACTTTTTTTTTTTTTTGTAGAGATGGGGTTTTGCCATGTTGTCCAGGCTGGTCTCAAACTCCTTAGCTCAAGCAGTGCCCCCACCTTGGCCTCCCAAAGTGTTGGGATTACAGGTGTCAGCCACAGCACTTGGCTTAAAAAGACCATTCTTTCCTCCACTGAATTGTCTTGGCATTCTTGTCAAAAAATCAATTGACTGTCAGTGTAAGGGTTTATTTTTGAACCCACAATTATATTCCATTGATCTGTATGTTTATCCTTATACCACTACCACACTGTCTTGATTTCTGTAGCTTTGAATTATGTTTTCAAATCAGGAAATGTGAGTCCTCCAACTTTGTTTTTCCTTTGTTGAAAGTGGTTTTGATGTCAAGCCACCAAATGAAATGAAGATTAGCTTTTGTTTTCGTCTAGGAATTTTATTGTTTTAGCTGTTGCATTTAGGTCTATAATCCATGTTTAAATTTAATTAGAATTAATTTTTGTGTATGGTGTGAGATACAGTGGTCCAACTTCATTCTACTGCATGTGAATATTCAGTTGTCCCAGCATGGTTTGTTGAAAAGACCATTGTTTGTTTCTTGTAGAGATGGGGTTTTGCCATGTTGTCCAGGCTGGTCTCAAACTCCTTGCTCAAGCAGTGCCCCCACCTTGGCCTCCCAAAGTGCTGGGATTACAGGTGTCAGCCACAGCACTTGGCTTAAAAAGACCATTCTTTCCTCCACTGAATTGTCTTGGCATTCTTGTCAAAAAATCAATTGACTGTCAGTGTAAGGGTTTATTTTTGAACCCACAATTATATTCCATTGATCTGTATGTTTATCCTTATACCACTACCACACTGTCTTGATTTCTGTAGCTTTGAATTATGTTTTCAAATCAGGAAATGTGAGTCCTCCAACTTTTTTTTTCCTTTGTTGAAAGTGGTTTTGATGTCAAGCCACCAAATGAAATGAAGATTAGCTTTTGTTTTCGTCTAGGAATTTTATTGTTTTAGCTGTTGCATTTAGGTCTATAATCCATGTTTAAATTTAATTAGAATTAATTTTTGTGTATGGTGTGAGATACAGTGGTCCAACTTCATTCTACTGCATGTGAATATTCAGTTGTCCCAGCATGGTTTGTTGAAAAGACCATTGTTTGTTTCTTGTAGAGATGGGGTCTTGCTTTGATGCCCAGGCTGGTCTCAAACTCCTGGACTCAAGGGTTCCTTCTGCCTCAAGCTCCTGAGTAGCTAGGACTACAGGTGTGTGCCACCATGCCCAGCTAATTTTTGTATTTTTAGTAGAGACGGGGTTTCACCATCTTGGCCAGTTTGGTCTTGAACTCCTGACCTGATGATCCACCCACCTTGGCCTCCCAAAGTGCTAGGATTACAGGCGTGAACCACCGCACCCGGCCCAGTCATAGTTTCTATAACCTCAAACTCCTGGACTCAAGGGTTCCTTCTGCCTCAAGCTCCTGAGTAGCTAGGACTACAGGTGTGTGCCACCATGTCTGGCTAATTGTTTTTTGTTTTTTTTTTTTTTTTTTTTTTTTTTTTTGTAGAGATGGGGTTTTGCCATGTTGTCCAGGCTGGTCTCAAACTCCTGGACTCAAGGGTTCCTTCTGCCTCAAGCTCCTGAGTAGCTGGGATTACAGGTGTGAGCCACCGTGCTCAGCTTTTGCCCATTTTAAAATTGGATTCTCTTTTTATTGTTGAGTTGTAAGAGTTCTTTAAATATAGTAGATACAAATCCCTTGTGAGATACATGATTTGCAAATATTTTCTCCCATCTATGGGTTGTGTTTTCAATTTCTTGATGGTGTCCTTTAACGTACAAAATGTTATAATTTTGATGAAGTCCAATTTACTTGTTTTTTCCTTTGTTGAAAGTGGTTTTGATGTCAAGCCACCAAATGAAATGAAGATTAGCTTTTGTTTTCGTCTAGGAATTTTATTGTTTTAGCTGTTGCATTTAGGTCTATAATCCATGTTTAAATTTAATTAGAATTAATTTTTGTGTATGGTGTGAGATACAGTGGTCCAACTTCATTCTACTGCATGTGAATATTCAGTTGTCCCAGCATGGTTTGTTGAAAAGACCATTGTTTGTTTCTTGTAGAGATGGGGTCTTGCTTTGATGCCCAGGCTAGTCTCGAACTCCTGGCCTCAAGCAATCCTCCTGCTTCGGCCTCCCAAAGTGCTGGGATTACAGGTGTCAGCCACAGCACTTGGCTTAAAAAGACCATTCTTTCCTCCACTGAATTGTCTTGGCATTCTTGTCAAAAAATCAATTGACTGTCAGTGTAAGGGTTTATTTTTGAACCCACAATTATATTCCATTGATCTGTATGTTTATCCTTATACCACTACCACACTGTCTTGATTTCTGTAGCTTTGAATTATGTTTTCAAATCAGGAAATGTGAGTCCTCCAACTTTGTTTTTCCTTTTCAAGATTCTTTTGGGTACACTGGGATCCCATTGGTTCTGTAGATCAATTTAGGGAATATTGCCATTTTAACAGTGTTACATCTTCTGATCCATTCTCATCCATGAACATAGGATGTCTTTCCTTTTTTTTTTTTTTTTGAGACACAGTTTTGCTCTGTCATCCAGGCTGGAGTGCAGTGGTGTGATCTCAGCTCACTGCAACCTCCACTTCCCAGGTTTAAATGATTCTCATGCCTCAGCCTCCCAAGTAGCTAGGATTACAGGCCCCTGCCACCACACTCAGCTAATTTTTGTTTTTAGTAGAGACTAAAAATACAGAAATTTTATCATGTTGGTCAGGCTGGTCTCGAACTCCTGACTTCAAGTGATCCTCCCATCTCAGCCTCCTCAAGTGCTGGGATTACAGGTGTGAGCCATCACACCTGGCCTTTCCATTTAGTTAGGATTTCTTTAACTTCTTTTGGCAATTTTTATATATTTCAGAGTATAAGATTGTCACTGCTTTTGTTAAATTTATTTCTGATTATTCTTTTTTTGTTTTGAGACGGAGTCTCATTCTGTCATTCAGGCTACAGTGCAATGGTGCGATCTCGGCTCACTGCAACCTCTGCTCCCAGGTTCAAGCGATTCCGCTGCCTCAACCTCCTGAGTAGCTGGGATTACAGGCACCTGCCACCACACCTAGCTAATTTTTGTATTTTAGTAGAGACTAAAAATACAGAAATTTTATCATGTTGGTCAGGCTGGTCTCAACTCCTGACTTCAAGTGATCCTCCCATCTCAGCCTCCCCAAGTGCTGGGATTACAGGTGTCAGCCACAGCACTTGGCTTAAAAAGACCATTCTTTCCTCCACTGAATTGTCTTGGCATTCTTGTCAAAAAATCAATTGACTGTCAGTGTAAGGGTTTATTTTTGAACCCACAATTATATTCCATTGATCTGTATGTTTATCCTTATACCACTACCACACTGTCTTGATTTCTGTAGCTTTGAATTATGTTTTCAAATCAGGAAATGTGAGTCCTCCAACTTTGTTTTTCCTTTTCAAGATTCTTTTGGGTACACTGGGATCCCATTGGTTCTGTAGATCAATTTAGGGAATATTGCCATTTTAACAGTGTTACATCTTCTGATCATTCTCATCCATGAACATAGGATGTCTTTCCTTTTTTTTTTTTTTTTTTTTTTTTTTTTTTTTTTTGAGACACAGTTTTGCTCTGTCATCCAGGCTGGAGTGCAGTGGTGTGATCTCAGCTCACTGCAACCTCCACTTCCCAGGTTTAAATGATTCTCATGCCTCAGCCTCCCAAGTAGCTAGGATTACAGGCCCCTGCCACCACACTCAGCTAATTTTTGTTTTTAGTAGAGACTAAAAATACAGAAATTTTATCATGTTGGTCAGGCTGGTCTCAACTCCTGACTTCAAGTGATCCTCCCATCTCAGCCTCCTCAAGTGCTGGGATTACAGGTGTGAGCCATCACACCTGGCCTTTCCATTTAGTTAGGATTTCTTTAACTTCTTTTGGCAATTTTTATATATTTCAGAGTATAAGATTGTCACTGCTTTTGTTAAATTTATTTCTGATTATTCTTTTTTTTCCCCCATAGGTATTTTTTATTAGGTTGAAGATGTTTTCTTCAATTCCTACTTTGTTGAGTGTTTTTATCATGAAAGCATGTTGGATTTTGTCAAGTGCTTTTTCTGCATCTATTCAAATGATCATGTGGTTTGTATCCTTTATTAATACCGTGTATTACATGAATTGATTTTCAGAAGTTAAGCCAACCTTGAATCCCTGGGATTAAGTCATACTTAGCAATGGTGTATAAGCCTTTTTATATGTTGCTGGATTCATTTTGCTTTGTTGAGGACTTTTACATCTGTATTCATAAGATATATCGGTCTGTAGTTGTCTTGTGATATCTGTGTCTGGTTTTGGCATCAGAGTAATAATGGCTTTATTGAATGAGTTGAGATGTGTTCTTGGCTTCATCTTGAACTAATTTTGGTTTAACTTTGAACATTCATTTAGCAAGAGTAAATTCTAATTGCCTAATTACTGAATGAAGATAATAATTAAAGGTATAACTGTTTTTTGTTTGTTTGTTTGAGATGGAGTCTCACTCTGTTGCCCAGGCTGGAGTGCAGTGGTGTGATCTCAGCTCACTGCAACCTCCACTTCCCAGGTTTAAATGATTCTCATGCCTCAGCCTCCCGAGTAGCTGGGATTACAGGCACCTGCCACCACACCTAGCTAATTTTTGTATTTTAGTAGAGACAGGGTTTCACTATGTTGGCTAGGCTAGTCTCGAACTCCTGACCTCAAGTGATCTGCCTGCCTTGGCCTCCCAAAGTGCTGGGATTACAGGTGTGAGCCATCGTGTCTGGCCGGCTATGTGTGTTTTCTTTTTTTTTTTTTTTTTTTGGATACTATTGTAAGTGGAATTTTTAAAAACTTTTCATGTTCAGATTGCTTATTGCTTGTGTATAGAAATACAGTTACTACTTATATGTTGAGCTTGTATCCTGTAACTGTGTTGGATGTGTTTATTGGCTCTAATACTTTATTTGTGGGATTTTCTATATACGAGATTATATCATCTGCAAATAAAGGTAGTTTTACTTCTTTTTTTTAAGCCTGAGTGATTTTTATTTCTTTTTCTTGCCTATTTGCCCTGGCCAGAACCTTCAGTGCAGTGTTGAACAGAGTGGAAAGAGTGGATATCTTTGTTTTGTTCTTGACCTGAGGGAGAAAGCATTCAGGCTTTCTCCATTAAGTATGATTTTAGCTACGGGGTTTTTGTAGGTATTCTTTTTTGTAGGTATTCTTTTTTTTCCCCCATAGGTATTTTTTATTAGGTTGAAGATGTTTTCTTCAATTCCTACTTTGTTGAGTGTTTTTATCATGAAAGCATGTTGGATTTTGTCAAGTGCTTTTTCTGCATCTATTCAAATGATCATGTGGTTTGTATCCTTTATTAATACCGTGTATTACATGAATTGATTTTCAGAAGTTAAGCCAACCTTGAATCCCTGGGATTAAGTCATACTTAGCAATGGTGTATAAGCCTTTTTATATGTTGAGCTTGTATCCTGTAACTGTGTTGGATGTGTTTATTGGCTCTAATACTTTATTTGTGGGATTTTCTATATACCTAGATTATATCATCTGCAAATAAAGGTAGTTTTACTTCTTTTTTTTTTTTTTTTTTTTTTTTTTTTTTTTTTTTTTGGATACTATTGTAATTGGCATTTTTAAAAACTTTTAATGTTCAGGTTACTTATGGCTTGTGTATAGAAATACGATTACTACTTATATATTGAGCTTGTATCCTGTAACTGTGTTGGATGTGTTTATTGGCTCTAATAGTTTATTTGTGGGATTTTTTGGTTTTCTATATACAAGATTATATCATCTGCAAATAAAGGTAGTTTTACTTCTTTTTTTTTTTTTGGATACTATTGTAAGTGGAATTTTTAAAAACTTTTCATGTTCAGATTGCTTATTGCTTGTGTATAGAAATACGATTACTACTTATATATTGAGCTTGTATCCTGTAACTGTGTTGGATGTGTTTATTGGCTCTAATAGTTTATTTGTGGGATTTTCTTAGGATTTTCTATATACAAGATTATATCATCTGCAAATAAAGGTAGTTTTACTTCTTTTTTTTTTTTTTTTTTTTTTTTTTTTTTTTTTTTTTTTTTTTTTTTTTTTTTTTTTTTTTTTTTTTTATTAGGTTGAAGATGTTTTCTTCAATTCCTACTTTGTTGAGTGTTTTTATCATGAAAGCATGTTGGATTTTGTCAAGTGCTTTTTCTGCATCTATTCAAATGATCATGTGGTTTGTATCCTTTATTAATACCGTGTATTACATGAATTGATTTTCAGAAGTTAAGCCAACCTTGAATCCCTGGGATTAAGTCATACTTAGCAATGGTGTATAAGCCTTTTTATATGTTGCTGGATTCATTTTGCTTTGTTGAGGACTTTACATCTGTATTCATAAGATATATCGGTCTGTAGTTGTCTTGTGATATCTGTGTCTGGTTTTGGCATCAGAGTAATAATGGCTTTATTGAATGAGTTGAGATGTGTTCTTGGCTTCATCTTGAACTAATTTTGGTTTAACTTTGAACATTCATTTAGCAAGAGTAAATTCTAATTGCCTAATTACTGAATGAAGATAATAATTAAAGGTATAACTGTTTTTTGTTTGTTTGTTTGAGATGGAGTCTCACTCTGTTGCCCAGGCTGGAGTGCAGTGGTGTGATCTCAGCTCACTGCAACCTCCACTTCCCAGGTTTAAATGATTCTCATGCCTCAGCCTCCCAAGTAGCTAGGATTACAGGCACATGCCACCACACTTGGCAGTCAACTGTTTAAAAAACATCTATTATTTAACATTCGGGGTAGAGGTTCCAAGTATAGAACTTTAGATCCTTACTGCCTGCTTGGTTCCCTGGATTTTTTCTCCTAGTTTTATTTGGGATACTTACTTCATTATTTCATTTTGGTTATGCCATAAATAACACCCAATTTTAGCATTCCTGGGATGATTTAGGCAAGCTTCAGAAAAGAGGCCAGAAGTAAATGGAATTGGAAGCATAAAGCCACTAAAATTTTTTCATTGTTCTCTGATCATTTTTTAGCTTTGGATTTTTTGATCATTTAACGTATCAATGAGTAGAAAGGATTTTTCTTGACTACCACATAGCTTATAAAGTGACCGAGTATTCTTTCCTTAGAGATTCTACAGTGTTTAACATTCATTAGGTACTCAGTATGTTTATGAATGAATATATATTAATGGTAGGGCTTTAATAGGGTCTTATTTTGTTGTAACCGAGTGAGTTAGAGAGAAATGCCACACTTTGAGACAAATTCAGGAGTCCTTTATTAGCCGGTGACCGAGAGATGGCTAACGCTTGAAATCCTCTCGGCCCCGAAGAAGGGGCTAGATTTTCTTTTATACTTTGGTTTAGAGAAGGGAGGGGGAGCCTAACTGTAGCAGTCTTACAGAAGTAAAAACAGGCAAAAAGTTAAAAGGACAAATGGTTACAGGAAAAACAAACAGTTCCAGGTGCAGGGGCTTTAAATTCATCACAAGGTGATAGGTGTGGGGGCTCTGGGTGTTATCTGCGGGACACAAATGCGGGGGCTTTAGAGTGCTATCACCCAAGTGAATTCCTGGGAACTGTGGACACAGCTTGCCACAGTACCTTATCAGTTAATTGCACTGTTTGAAGTGCTGAGAGTCAGCTTGCACAAGTTAAGTCCTTGAGGAAGGGGGTGGGTAAGGAGCCCTCAATGTCTTGCAAATGCGGGAGCCAAATGGAGTCCCTCTGGCTCTTTCAGCTAGGAGACAGTCAATCAAGTTAATACAAGTTAATTTATCACAATTTTACTGAAAATTGAAGACAATCATTCAAATTTGGATTACAAGTATTTGTGTTATAAGCATTTAATGCGCTGGCCTAAATATTAACAAGCATGGTCATATTTTGGCATTGCCATCGTATGTATTCTGGGAGGTGTGAGTAGGATTTGGAACTCGGTGTTCATTGATTCCAAACACCATACTCCTTTTCCAATAAACTGTATATTTAAAGTGAGAAAAAATAGGTTTTTCTATTGGATTTAGTATTAAAATTCTCTTATTCTTCTAGAGATAGCACGAGGCAAGTTCTCCTATGGAATTTATGGGGTTGGGTAGGGATGAAAGGGGGACCTTGTCTCAATACACTGTACTTTTCTGCTCCTTCACCCTTCTGTTTTTTTTGTTTTGTTTTGTTTTGTTTTGTTTTGTTTTGTTTTGTTTTGTTTTGTTTTGTTTTGTTTTGTTTTGTTTTGTTTTGTTTTGTTTTGTTTTGTTTTGTTTTGTGACAAATCTTGCTGTGCTGCCCAGGCTGGAGATGCAGTGTTGTGATCTCCGCTCACTGCAACCTCCACTTCCCAGGTTTAAATGATTCTCATGCCTCAGCCTCCCAAGTAGCTGGGACCACAGGCTTGCACCACTATTCCTGGCTAATTATTGTTTTTTTTTTTTTAGTAGAGACTAAAAATACAGAAATTTTATCATGTTGGTCAGGCTGGTCTCGAACTCCTGACTTCAAGTGATCCTCCCATCTCAGCCTCCCAAGTAGCTGGGACTAGAGGCACATGGCACACCCAGCTTGGTTGCCTCCCTCCACCTCAGCCTCCTCAAGTGCTGGGATTACAGGTGTGAGCCACCATGCCCGGCCTTTTTGTTTATGTTTGTTTTAGAGATAAAGTCTTCCTATGTTGCCTAGGCTGGAGTACAGTGGCCTATGGTTTCAAGCACTCCTCCTGCCTCAGCCTCCCAAGTAGCTGGGACCACAGGCTTGCACCACTATTCCTGGCTAATTATTGTTTTTTTTTTTTTAGTAGAGACTAAAAATACAGAAATTTTATCATGTTGGTCAGGCTGGTCTCAACTCCTGACTTCAAGTGATCCTCCCATCTCAGCCTCCTCAAGTAGCTAGGATTACAGGCACATGCCACCACACTTGGCAGTCAACTGTTTAAAAAACATCTATTATTTAACATTCGGGGTAGAGGTTCCAAGTATAGAACTTTAGATCCTTACTGCCTGCTTGGTTCCCTGGATTTTTTCTCCTAGTTTTATTTGGGATACTTACTTCATTATTTCATTTTGGTTATGCCATAAATAACACCCAATTTTAGCATTCCTGGGATGATTTAGGCAAGCTTCAGAAAAGAGGCCAGAAGTAAATGGAATTGGAAGCATAAAGCCACTAAAATTTTTTCATTGTTCTCTGATCATTTTTTAGCTTTGGATTTTTTGATCATTTAACGTATCAATGAGTAGAAAGGATTTTTCTTGACTACCACATAGCTTATAAAGTGACCGAGTATTCTTTCCTTAGAGATTCTACAGTGTTTAACATTCATTAGGTACTCAGTATGTTTATGAATGAATATATATTAATGGTAGGGCTTTAATAGGGTCTTATTTTGTTGTAACCGAGTGAGTTAGAGAGAAATGCCACACTTTGAGACAAATTCAGGAGTCCTTTATTAGCCGGTGACCGAGAGATGGCTAACGCTTGAAATCCTCTCGGCCCCGAAGAAGGGGCTAGATTTTCTTTTATACTTTGGTTTAGAGAAGGGAGGGGGAGCCTAACTGTAGCAGTCTTACAGAAGTAAAAACAGGCAAAAAGTTAAAAGGACAAATGGTTACAGGAAAAACAAACAGTTCCAGGTGCAGGGCTTTAAATTCATCACAAGGTGATAGGTGTGGGGGCTCTGGGTGTTATCTGCGGGACACAAATGCGGGGGCTTTAGAGTGCTATCACCCAAGTGAATTCCTGGGAACTGTGGACACAGCTTGCCACAGTACCTTATCAGTTAATTGCACTGTTTGAAGTGCTGAGAGTCAGCTTGCACAAGTTAAGTCCTTGAGGAAGGGGGTGGGTAAGGAGCCCTCAATGTCTTGCAAATGCGGGAGCCAAATGGAGTCCCTCTGGCTCTTTCAGCTAGGAGACAGTCAATCAAGTTAATACAAGTTAATTTATCACAATTTTACTGAAAATTGAAGACAATCATTCAAATTTGGATTACAAGTATTTGTGTTATAAGCATTTAATGCGCTGGCCTAAATATTAACAAGCATGGTCATATTTTGGCATTGCCATCGTATGTATTCTGGGAGGTGTGAGTAGGATTTGGAACTCGGTGTTCATTGATTCCAAACACCATACTCCTTTTCCAATAAACTGTATATTTAAAGTGAGAAAAAATAGGTTTTTCTATTGGATTTAGTATTAAAATTCTCTTATTCTTCTAGAGATAGCACGAGGCAAGTTCTCCCTATGGAATTTATGGGGTTGGGTAGGGATGGGAGGGAGACCATGTCTCAGTACATTGTACTTTTCTGCTCCTTCACTCTTCTGTTTTTATTTTGTTTTGTTTTGTTTTTGTGACAAATCTTGCTGTGCTGCCCAGGCTGGAGTGCAGTGTCACAATCTCACTGTGCACAAGGCTCACTGCAGCCTTGACCTCTTAGGCTCAAGAGATCCTCCCTTCTCAGCCTCTTGAGTAGCTGGGACCACAGGCTTGCACCACTATTCCTGGCTAATTATTGTTTTTTTTTTTTTTTTTTTTTTTTTTTTTTTGTAGAGACAGGGTTTCACCTGTTGCCCAGGCTGGTCATGACTCCTGAGCTCAAGCAATTTTTTTTTTTTCCGACGGGGTTTCACTCTTGTCATGCAGGCTGGAGTGCAATGGCATGATCTTGGCTCATTGCAACCTCTGCCTCCCATGTTCAAGCAATTCTCCTGCCTCAGCCTCCCAAAGTGCTGGGATTACAGGCATCCACCACTACTACCTGCTAATTTTTGTTTTATTTTTTTTTTCGTAGAGACAGGGTTTCACCTGTTGCCCAGGCTGGTCATGACTCCTGAGCTCAAGCAATTTTTTTTTTTTCCGACGGGGTTTCACTCTTGTCATGCAGACTGGAGTGCAATGGCATGATCTTGGCTCATTGCAACCTCTGCCTCCCATGTTCAAGCAATTCTCCTGCCTCAGCCTCCCAAGTAGCTGGGATTACAGGCATCCACCACTACTACCTGCTAATTTTTGTATTTTTAGTAGAGACAGGGTTTCACCGTGTTGGTCAGGCTGGTCTAGAACTCCTGACCTCAAGTGATCTGCCTGCCTCAGCCTCCCAAAGTGCTGGGATTACAGGCATGAGCCACTGCGCCTGGCCTCAAGCGATCTTTTTGAAAGAGAAATTAGTATCACATATAGAATTCGAACATTCTAACCTCAGTTTGACTTTTGAAAGGAAGAAAAGTAGACAAAATTGATCCATTCTGGAGGAGCTACTTTGGAATGGCAGTACTTTAAATAACCGAGAACCTTTCACTATTAACTTTGTCATTTGCTTTATTCTTGTAACATACCAGAGTCTTATTCTCTAAAAAAGACAGAGTAGGCCGGGTGCAGTTGCTCACGCCTGTAATCCCACCACTTTGGGAGGCCGAGGTGGGTGGATTATCCGAGGTCAGCAGTTTAAGCCTAGCCTGGCCAACATGGTGAAACATATTGTCATATTGTTTATGTTCTTAGAAACAGAATTTCCTGGCTGGGGATAGTGGCTGGTGTCTTTGGGAGGCCAAAGGTCAGGAGTTTGAGAGCAACCTGGACACCATAGCAAGACCCCATCTCTACTAAAAATACAAAATTAGCCGGGTGTGGTGGCGCATGCCTGTAATCTCAGCTGTTTGAGAGGCTGAGGCAGGAGAATCGCTTGAACCCAGGAGGCGGAGGTTGTGGTGAGCCAAGATCGTGCCATTGCACTCCAGCCTTGGTATCGAGCAAAAGTCGGTCTCAAAAAAAAAAAAAAAAAAAAAAGATTAGCCAGGTATGGTAGTATGCTCCTGATCCTAGCTGCCTGGGAGACCTCCCACCTAGGATAGCTTTCCATTTCTCACCACTTGTTGGCTTTATCAGACTATGTGTTTTCCCATCCAGATTTGAAACAGCATCTTAATGTTTTACCTAATATTTATATTTTAACTAAATTTTAATGAGATGACACATTTCTATATATTTATTAATTATTTGCCTTTTATGTGAATTTCCTATTTCTATTAAGATTGTCATTTATTCTTTTAACTTGTTTCTTTTTTTTGAGACAGAGTTTTGCTCTTGTTGCCCAGGCTGGAGTGCAATGGCGCGATCTTGGCTCACCGCAACCTCCACTTCCTGGGTTCAAGTGATTCTCCTGCCTCAGCCTCCCGTGTAGCTGGGATTACAGGCATGCTCCACCGCGGCCGACTAATTTTCTATTTTTAGTAGAGACAGAATTTCTCCATGTTGTTCAGGTTGGTCTCGAACTCCCAACCTCAGGTGATCAGCCTGCCTTGGCCTCCCAAAGTGCTGGGATTACAGGTGTGAGTCACCATGCCCGGCCTCTCTAAATCTATTTCTGAGAGTTCTGTTACATATTCTGATGTTTAATCTTCAGTTATATGTATTAGATATCTTCCACCAAAATACAGTTTGCCTTTTAACTTTATTAGATTTTCTATTGTATGTTGAAAAGTAGGTGATATCTTTGTGTCTTATCTAAGAAATGCTCCCTGCTTTAAGTCCCGAAGATGTTCTTTTAAGTTTGGCTGTTCATATTTAGCAATTTGAAATACCAAAATTTTGTAATTATATCATGAAGAAGGGAACTAATTTTACTTTTTCCTTCTAAAGAACTGGCCAGTTTAGTACTATTGAACAGTTTAATTTTTTTCCCCACGGATCTGATTAAAAGAAAATTTCCCGGTATCTTTTATGTATCTAGTTCTACGTTTTGAGGCTTTCTACAGTTTTGCAGCAAATCTGGCTATCTGGTAATGTGAATTTGCATCATGCCTTCTTCTTCCAAATTTCTTGCTGTTGGTCCTTTATTCCATTGAACTTTTGGATCTGTTTCTCAGCTTTCATTAAAAATACTGTAGGCAATTTGATTGCAATTTCTTTGAATTTATAGATGTTCATGAGAATCACCATCCTTAAAAAATGTATCCTACCATTTGTATAGATCTTCATGCTTTCAGGCGTTACAGTTTTCTTTTTTTTTTTTTTTTTTTTTTTTGAGGTGGAGTCTTGCTCTGTCGCCCAGGCTGGAGTGCAGTGGCCCGATCTCAGCTCACTGCAAGCTCCGCCTTCCTGGGTTCACGCCATTCTCCTGCCTCAGCCTCCCGAGTAGCTGGGACTACAGGCGCCTGCCACTGCGCCCAGCTAATTTTTTGCATTTTTAGTAGAGATGGAGTTTCTCCTTGTTGGTCAGGCTGGTCTCAAACTCCTGACCTCAGGTGATCAGCCTGCCTTGGCCTCCCAAAGTGCTGGGATTACAGGCGTGAGCCACTGCACCCAGCCTGCTGTTTTCTCTATAAAGATTTTTATTTATTTATTTTTTAATTTGAGAAGTAGTTTTGCTGTTGTTGCCCAGGCTGGAGTGCAATGGCACGATCTCGGCTCACTGCAACCTCCGCCTCCCATGTTCAAGCGATTCTCCTGCCTCAGCCTCCCGAGTAGCTGGGATTACAGGCATGTGTCGCCACGCCCGGCTGATTTTGTATTTTTAGTAGAGATGGAGTTTCTCCCTGTTGGTCAGGCTGGTCTCAAACTCCTGACCTCAGGTGATCCACCCGCCTCGGCCTCCCAAAGTGCTGGGATTACAGGCGTGAGCCACCGCACCCGGTAAGATTTTTAATATATCATTAGTTTTGTTGGCGTTATGAATGGTACTTAAAAATGAATCTTTTCTACTTTTTTATTAGTTTTCAAATATTCTATACTGAAGACTTTTGCCGAATTCTTTATTAGTTTTAATCTTAATGTTGGTTGGATTTCCTGTATATTCTTATATGTTTTATTTTAGCATGGACAATATTTTTATCTCTAGAGAAATTAATGCAATTTCAGAGAAATTGTGTGCCACAGGATCAGGATGCTGGAAGGCAGTTCCACTTAATTTGGGAAATACCTATTTGAAAGTTTATATCCATGTGCATCCTGAGGAGTGAGGGGTGTCTGTCTCTGTCTGTCTTGGGTTTTTCTTGACACTAGAGTTAGTCTCTGCAAGGGCCTTTAGAAGTTAAATTCCATCCTCCACCCCCCAATCTGGTATAGATATTACTGCTACTCTTGGATTTCACTCAACTTATTTCCTTTAGGAGGCTGAAGTGGGAGGATCGCTTGAGCCCATGAAGTGGAGGTTGCAGTGAGCCAAGATTGTGCCACCACACTCCAGCCTGGGCAACTAAGACCCTATCTCATAAAAAGGAAAACACTATTAGAATATAATAGTTAATTGAACTTGTATTTAGAACAAAACAGTGTGGGTATGTGAGCTAACAGGAAACAAGAAAAATACTGTATAATGCAAGCAAGCCATTGATGTAACTGTCATATTTGTTAGATTTATGGAAAAGTGCCTACTATGTCTCAGCAGTGTTCTCCATAGTAGGGTCACAATGGTGAACAAAAATCCCACCTTCATGAAGCTTACATCCTTGTAAAGTATTTTTATGTTAGCTTGGTATGGCTGAGCTCTATCTTTATCTAGACCCATGTCTTTATATAGACCCAGCACTTTGGGAGGCTGAGGCATGAGAATCACTTGAACCCAGGAGGCAGAGGTTGTAATAAGCTGAGGCTGTGCCACTGCACTCCAGCCTGGGCAACTAAGACCCTATCTCATAAAAAGGAAAACACTATTAGAATATAATAGTTAATTGAACTTGTATTTAGAACAAAACAGTGTGGGTATGTGAGCTAACAGGAAACAAGAAAAATACTGTATAATGCAAGCAAGCCATTGATGTAACTGTCATATTTGTTAGATTTATGGAAAAGTGCCTACTATGTCTCAGCAGTGTTCTCCATAGTAGGGTCACAATGGTGAACAAAAATCCTACCTTCATGAAGCTTACATCCTTGTAAAGTATTTTTTATGTTAGCTTGGTATGGCTGAGCTCTATCTTTATCTAGACCCATGTCTTTATATAGACCCAGCACTTTGGGAGGCTGAGGCATGAGAATCACTTGAACCCAGGAGGCAGAGGTTGTAATAAGCTGAGGCTGTGCCACTGCACTCCAGCCTGGGCAACTAAGACCCTATCTCATAAAAAGGAAAACACTATTAGAATATAATAGTTAATTGAACTTGTATTTAGAACAAAACAGTGTGGGTATGTGAGCTAACAGGAAACAAGAAAATACTGTATAATGCAAGCAAGCCATTGATGTAACTGTCATATTTGTTAGATTTATGGAAAAGTGCCTACTATGTCTCAGCAGTGTTCTCCATAGTAGGGTCACAATGGTGAACAAAAATCCTACCTTCATGAAGCTTACATCCTTGTAAAGTATTTTTATGTTAGCTTGGTATGGCTGAGCTCTATCTTTATCTAGACCCATGTCTTTATATAGTCCCAGCACTTTGGGAGGCCAAGGCAGGAGGATCATTTGAGCTCAGGAGTTCTAGACCAGACTGGGCAACATAGTGAGACCTTGTCTTTACAAAAAATACAAAAATTAGCCGAGCATGATGGCATGTGCCTGTAGTCCTAGCTACTTAGGAGGCTGAAGTGGGAGGATCGCTTGAGCCCATGAAGTGGAGGTTGCAGTGAGCCAAGATTGTGCCACCACACTCCAGCCTGGGCAACTAAGACCCTATCTCATAAAAAGGAAAACACTATTAGAATATAATAGTTAATTGAACTTGTATTTAGAACAAAACAGTGTGGGTATGTGAGCTAACAGGAAACAAGAAAAATACTGTATAATGCAAGCAAGCCATTGATGTAACTGTCATATTTGTTAGATTTATGGAAAAGTGCCTACTATGTCTCAGCAGTGTTCTCCATAGTAGGGTCACAATGGTGAACAAAAATCCTACCTTCATGAAGCTTACATCCTTGTAAAGTATTTTTTATGTTAGCTTGGTATGGCTGAGCTCTATCTTTATCTAGACCCATGTCTTTATATAGACCCAGCACTTTGGGAGGGTGAGGTAGGCAGTTCACCTGAGGTCAGGAGTTGAAGACCAGCCTGGCCAACATGGCAAAACCCTGTCCCTACCAAAAATACAAAAAAAAAAAAAGGAAAACACTATTAGAATATAATAGTTAATTGAACTTGTATTTAGAACAAAACAGTGTGGGTATGTGAGCTAACAGGAAACAAGAAAATACTGTATAATGCAAGCAAGCCATTGATGTAACTGTCATATTTGTTAGATTTATGGAAAAGTGCCTACTATGTCTCAGCAGTGTTCTCCATAGTAGGGTCACAATGGTGAACAAAAATCCCACCTTCATGAAGCTTACATCCTTGTAAAGTATTTTTATTAGTTTTAATCTTAATGTTATTGGATTTCCTGTATATTCTTATATGTTTTATTTTAGCATGGACAATATTTTTATCTCTAGAGAAATTAATGCAATTTCAGAGAAATTGTGTGCCACAGGATCAGGATGCTGGAAGGCAGTTCCACTTAATTTGGGAAATACCTATTTGAAAGTTTATATCCATGTGCATCCTGAGGAGTGAGGGGTGTCTGTCTCTGTCTGTCTTGGGTTTTTCTTGACACTAGAGTTAGTCTCTGCAAGGGCCTTTAGAAGTTAAATTCCATCCTCCACCCCCCAATCTGGTATAGATATTACTGCTACTCTTGGATTTCACTCAACTTATTTCCTTTTAGGAGACTCAGGTCAGAATGGAGATGGGCTGCAGACAGGGCAGCTATTGTCAGCTGCTGGAACTGGCTTCAGGCTCATGTTTCTGACTTGGAATATCGAATTCATCAGCAAACAGACATTTACAAACAGATATGTGCTAATAAGGTAAGGGATAGGTGTCTGGTGCTTTTTAGTACAGCTGAAAACTATCATTATTGCTTTTCTCCCATTCCCTCCCACCTCTTTAATAATCCCCTCGCCATAATCCCCTTTTTTAACTATTTCAAGACAAACGGTTTAATGACCTGATATAGTGGTTTAATTTGTTTAAGAACCTGATGGGGCCACGTATGGTGGCTCACTCTGGTAATCCCAGCACTTTGGGAGGCCAAGGCAGGAGGATCATTTGAGCTCAGGAGTTCTAGAGCAGCCTGGCCAACATAGTGAAAGTGTTTTTACAAAAAAATATATAAAAATTAGCCAGGCATGGAGGTGGGCATCAGTAATCCCAGCTATTCGGGAGGCTGAGGCAGGAGAATCACTTGAACCCAGGAGGCAGAGGTTGTATTAAGCTGAGGCTGTGCCACTGCACTCCAGCCTGGGTGAAAGTGAGACCCATGTCAAAAAAACAAAACAACAACAACAAAAAACTCAAAACAGGCCGGGCGCAGTGGCTAAGACCTGTAATCCCAGCCCTTTGGCAGGCTGGGGCGGGTGGATCACCTGAGGTCAGGAGTTCTAGACCAGCCTGACCAACATGGTGAAACCCCATCTTTACTAAAAATACAAAAATTAGCCGGGCATGGTGGTGCATGCCTATAATCCCAGCTACTAGGGAAACTGAGGCAGGAGAATTGCTTGCACCCAGGAGGCAGAGGATGCAGTGAGCTGAGATCGTGCCATTGCATTCCAGACTGGGCAACAAGAGTGAAACTCCATCTCAAAAGAAAAAAAAACCCAAACAAACAAAACCCCTGAATTTCCCTGTGGACACCTTTTCTCTGGCAGCCTTTTTCAATGAGGAGTATGTTTTCTCCAATACTATATGGCCTGCAGACCGCTCAGCTTTCATTCTAGTGAAAACATTCCAACTCTGAATCAATCCCAGGTGTTTCTCCAATCAACTCAGGATGATTGTGTGTCACCTGCTGCCCAGCTAGAATGACACCTCTCCAGGCCTCTGACTTAGCTAGGTCTCCACCTTGTGACTCCACCATAGACTCCATGCCTTCTTCCTTTGCAAAGCCTCAGACACCCAAATGCCTACCAAAAGTGGGTAGGGCGCCAGGACACCTCCAAGTATAAGTGGGGCTCTCCAGCACGCCTGGACGTGGAGGCGTGATGCAGAGTGGTGGCTGCTCGTGACACTCATTTCACCCCTTTCTGTGCAGGTGCCAGAAGCCCAGGAAGCACATATCAAGGCTCACTTGCCAGCGGGGTGCTGCCAATAGAATGTAGTCACGTGGAATTTGGAATGTGGAAAGGAGGTAGAAGTCATCCTTTCCTCCCCCGTAGCAGCAGGTGTGCAGGCTCTGGTGGTCAGCTGGACTCCATACTCCCCCACCAGTCACCAGCCTGGGGACTGTGGGGACTGCAAGGACCTCAGCAGCAGTTTCCCAAGTTTCCTGACTTCTTCCGTCCTCTGGAAATCAGCTGTGGTAAAGTAGCCTGAAAGCCAGTGGTGCAACCCCCTCCCCCCAACCTTCACCACCTCTAGCCCCTCCAATCATAAGCACTAATTGCCTATATACAACCCCTTATTGTTTGAAATATCTAGAGTAATTTCTGTTTTCCTGTCTGGGGTAGTGGAACATAAGAAGAAATATACATTTGGTCTCTGCCCACAGTTCCTAACACAAAGCTCCTAAAACCCTTGGAAACTCCTGAATGATGGTGGTGCTGGGCATTGTCTTCCTTTCTTAAAAAATTTATCATTTTTCTTTTCTCCCAGGGGTTTTTTTCTTTAAAACTTTTCTTTTAGGTTAAGGAATACACATGCACATTCGTTATATAGGTAAACTTGTGTCACGGCAGTTTGTTGTACAGATTATTTCGTCACCCAGGTACTAAGCCTAGTACCCAACAGTTTTTTCTGCTCCTCTCCCTCCTCCCACCCTCCACCCTCAGGTAGGGCCTAGTGTGTGTTGTTCCCTTGTGTTTATGAGTTCTCATCATTTTGCTCCCACTTATAAGAACATGCAGTGTTTGGTTTTCTGTTCCTGTCTTAGTTTGCTGAGGATAATGGCCTCCAGCTCCATCCGTGCTCCTGTGAAAGACATGATCTGTTTTTTATGGTTGCACATCTTTGTTCTAACATTTGGTCCCTTAACCTGGTTTCCTGTTAAGTCTAGTCAGTTGGAATTTTCTGGGTGATAGAAGCGTCCTTTGTTCTCATGAGGTGGCTCTCGGTGGGCTCCTTATTTGGGGACTGGTCACGTAAAAAGACCTAACTATGGTTGGAAGCGTTGTGCTGTCAGCCCCATTCCCCATCCTCTGGGTGGGAGTGGAGCAGGCTATCTCACGTGACAAAGCCTCCATAATAATCCTTAAAACACAGGACGCGGAGAGCTTCTGGGTTGGCGAACACATCCCTGTTCTGGGAGGGTGGTGCACCCCAACTCCCCAAGGACACTTCCAGACCTCACCCTGTGTATCTCTTCATCTGGCTGTTCGTGTCCTTTAAAATATCCCTTGTAATAAATCAGCAATAGTAAGAAAACTGTTTTCCTGGGTTCCATGAGCTGTTCTAGCAAATGTTCAAACCTGAGGAGGGAGTTGTGGGGACCTCCAATTTATAGCCAGTTGGTCAGATGCATAGGCGATGCTTGGCCTTGCACCTGGGGTCTGACGTGGGGGTGGTCCTGACTGAGCCCTTAAGCTGTGGAGTCTGGTGCTCACTGTGCTTAGGGCTTCTCTGCCTTTGTAGTGTCCTGTCTAGAAGGCCTTTCCTTCCTCTTGTCAGCTCAGAAAACTTTTCTTCCACTTCCCTTCTTCTAAGCCATCCCTTACATCTACTCCTTTCCAGCCCACCAAGAGCAGAACCACGGCTGGCTCCACTGCCACCATGCTGTCCCACACTGTCTCCTCAGGACGTATTCAGATGTCCAGCCCTCCCCCAAGTCTAGGAGCCCTTTGAGGAAAGGGATGCTGGCCTAGTCAACTCTTTACCAGCACCAGGCACAGCGTCTGGCACATTCCATCTTGTTCATGGACTCTCCCCAGGCAGCCTGACCTTCCCTCCTCTGAACTGCTGCATTTCTTGTCTGCATCATGTTTGCCCTAATCAGATATCACCTTATTTCCATCTTTTAAAAAATGCTTTATTTCTCTGGAAGGCTTCATTGGAATCACAATTTTCATTCATTTAGTAACTGTTGGCCTTGTATCCACCTCTCTCTGGCACTCAGGTCTCACTTAAGAGCTGGCCGTCTGAGCTGTGATTTGCGATCAGTGAGATGGAGACAGAGGCAGCCCTAGGCAGTCATGTTTTGTTCCACCTGACACTGGGTGCCACTCCCCCTCCCAGGCTACAGGTGGGCATGGGCACTAGCCTGGGAGAGACAGCTCATCCATACTCTAGCCCAGCAGAAACTCTGAGCTTAGACAAAACTGCTCAGTTGAGGACAAACTCGGCAAAGTAGAATCTTACTTTGGGAGTTTTTAGAAATATGGTGGGGTGGCATTTGGGGAAAATAAGAATTGCAGCTGGGCATGATGGCACACACCTGTAGACCCCCAGCTACTCTGGAGGCTGAGGTAGGAGGATCTTTGGAGCCCAAGAGCTTGAGGCAGCAGTGAGCTATGAATGCACCACTGCACTCCAGCCTGGGTGACAGATCAAGACCCTGTCTGAGAAAAAAAAAGTACACATTTGAGATACATAAAATTTTCTTGTTATATAAAAACATTATAAGCATCAAAATGTGAAATTATGTAAAGATGCCAAAATAGGAACCTGGAGGTGCTTGGAATCCAGAGTTTGGGAGCCCAGCAGTGCAAGGATCTCTAGTCTTGGCTTTTTTTTTTTTTTTTTTTTTTTTTTTTTTTTTTGGGACGGAGTCTCATTTTCTTACCAGGCTGGAGTGCGGTGGCTTGATCCCGGCTCATGCAAAAAAAAAAAAAAAAAAAAAAAAAAAAAAAAAAAAAAAAAAAAAAAAAAAAAAAAAAAAAAAAAAAAAAAAAAAAAAAAAAAAAAAAAAAAAAAAAAAAAAAAAAAAAAAAAAAAAAAAAAAAAAAAAAAAAAAAAAAAAAAAAAAAAAAAAAAAAAAAAAAAAAAAAAAAAAAAAAAAAAAAAAAAAAAAAAAAAAAAAAAAAAAAAAAAAAAAAAAAAAAAAAAAAAAAAAAAAAAAAAAAAAAAAAAAAAAAAAAAAAAAAAAAAAAAAAAAAAAAAAAAAAAAAAAAAAAAAAAAAAAAAAAAAAAAAAAAAAAAAAAAAAAAAAAAAAAAAAAAAAAAAAAAAAAAAAAAAAAAAAAAAAAAAAAAAAAAAAAAAAAAAAAAAAAAAAAAAAAAAAAAAAAAAAAAAAAAAAAAAAAAAAAAAAAAAAAAAAAAAAAAAAAAAAAAAAAAAAAAAAAAAAAAAAAAAAAAAAAAAAAAAAAAAAAAAAAAAAAAAAAAAAAAAAAAAAAAAAAAAAAAAAAAAAAAAAAAAAAAAAAAAAAAAAAAAAAAAAAAAAAAAAAAAAAAAAAAAAAAAAAAAAAAAAAAAAAAAAAAAAAAAAAAAAAAAAAAAAAAAGCAATGTGAATCTTTTGTCAGCTTCCTGAGTAACTGGGATTACAGGCATCACCACCCCCAGCTAATTTTTGTATTTTTAGTAGAGACAGGGTTTTGCCATGTTGGCCGGGTGGTCTTGAACTCCTGCCTCAGGTGGTCCACCTGCCTCGGCTTCCCAAAGTGTCAGATGATTTTAACAACTATGCTTCCATGAATTTCTGGGCTAAATTATATGACTGTAAAATGCCTAACCCAGGGTTTAGCATCAAGTAAGCAAATTGTAAATGGTAGCTGCTGCTCTGCCTATGATTATTTAGTCTTGTGCTTTAAACTCAAATATTTGTTGGCCCACTGAAGTCACCACACAGAGAAAGATGCTTTTCATTCCTCAGTAAAGAACTTTGGGAGATAACTGGGGCAGGCAGCAAGAGAACAGGTGTCTTATGTCCAGCATTAGCAAACTCATCGGAACTGATGGGCAGCTCACTTTGCTTAGAACCTGCACCAGCACACACACGGGGCTGCTTCCCAGTCACACTGCTCCTGGGAAGGTAGGGGGGCTGCTGTTCTGCAGTTAGCGCCGTTCTTTACCTCCTATTACCGAACTGCCAGAGTTCATTTGTGTTCAATTAGGTAGATTACCAATTCTTGTTCATTCCGATTTTCTTTTGCTCACGAACCAAATGTGATTTCTTAGTGACTTTTTCTTTGAAGATGGAGTGGAGGAATCCTGGCGCCTTCTGCAACATTCTGCTGCTGTTATGGAACAGTACAGTTACGGATGTGCATCAGCGGGGGATGGGGAAAGGCTAGGGCAGTACATGTGAATGGAGAGGTAGCCCCACCAGTATGTTTTCTGAAATACAGTCCCACAGAGGGCAGTCTTGGGAAATTACTGTTCTCACACGCTCTTCTGGACTACCCCTCCAGCACCTCCCTGCCTCAGCCTCCCAAAGTGTCAGATGATGATTTTTTTTTTTTGTATTTTTAGTAGAGACAGGGTTTTGCCATGTTGGCCGGGTGGTCTTGAACTCCTGCCTCAGGTGGTCCACCTACCTCAGCCTCCCAAAGTGTCAGATGATGATTTTTTTTTTTTTTTTTTTTTTTTTTTTTTTTGAGACGGAGTCTCATTTTCTTGCCCAGGCTGGAGTGCAGTGGCTTGATCTTGGCTCACTGCAAGCTCACCTCCCGTTTCTCTGCTGAGGTTTTGCTGTCCCTGGGATAAGAATAACAATGCCAAGGTTTTGATTCTTGAAAGGAGCAATTAAGCTTCTCACCCCTGCCCCCATTTTAGATGGGAACTGTGAGGGCCCCGTCATTTACCCAGGGTCCTTGTTGAGGATCGCGTCCTCAAGAGATGACTTGGACAGCTTCCATGCGTGATTATTTACTCTTGTGGCACTGAGAGGGTTGTACATATCTTTAAGCCAGAGCGGCTGAATGAGAAAAGTCCATCCTAGAAGACAGAAAGGGAAATATTAATTTTGCATGTCCTCTGCTTTCCCTGGCCACAGCAATGAATCCTCCAATGTACCTGACTCTCCCTTTGCGAAGAGCATCTCTTCCGTGGCAGAAATCTGTGCCTGGGGAGACACATGCACAAGACAGTGAGTGGTGCAGCTGTTTCCCACGTGGTTCATACAATGTACCTCTGGTCTTATTAGGACTAAATGAGTATCTCAGTCCATAATCACAGTGAGAAGAACCACCACAGACCACATACCTGGGGTCTTGAAAATAATTCCATGCATGTGGGCCTTTCAGAAGCTCTCCATGTCTGTCCAGAAGGGCCCCACAATATACTGGAGGGACTTTGTATGTGGCTAAGCACGGAGCAGGGGCAGGATGTTCAGTCCCACTCACCCCGCAGCAGTGCCTTGTGCAGTGAACAAACTGCACAACCATGCTGGGCAGAAGCATTTTATATCAGTCCCCTTCGGACTTAGTCTCACAGACATCATTTGATGGGGGGTGGGAGATGAAGTGGTTCTTCCTTTTCTAGATACTTTATTCTATAAGTTGGATCACCTCAAGCAAATGCCTGAGTGGTGCAGCCGCTTTCCACGTATCTCACAATGTACCTCTGGTCTTATTAGGACTAAATGAGTATCTCAGTCCATAATCACAGTGAGAAGAACCACCACAGACCACATACCTGGGGTCTTGAAAATAATTCCATGCATGTGGGCTGGCTTCAGTCCTGCTTTTCCTTCTGATGGCCCTTGTTTATGCTAATGTATTTTGCAGGAGGCCTGAGGTGGGCTGGGGTCAGTCTGTGTCCCAGACAGGGCTTCACCTCCTCTGCTGAGGTTTTGCTGTCCCTGGGATAAGAATAACAATGCCAAGGTTTTGATTCTTGAAAGGAGCAATTAAGCTTCTCACCTCCCATTTTAGATGGGAACTGTGAGGGCCCCGTCATTTACCCAGGGTCCTTGTTGAGGATCGCGTCCTCAAGAGATGACTTGGACAGCTTCCATGCGTGATTATTTACTCTTGTGGCACTGAGAGGGTTGTACATATCTTTAAGCCAGAGCGGCTGTCCGAATGAGAAAAGTCCATCCTAGAAGACAGAAAGGGAAATATTAATTTTGCATGTCCTCTGCTTTCCCTGGCCACAGCAATGAATCCTCCAATGTACCTGACTCTCCCTTTGCGAAGAGCATCTCTTCCGTGGCAGAAATCTGTGCCTGGGGAGACACATGCACAAGACAGTGAGTGGTGCAGCCGTTTCCCACGTATCTCACAATGTACTTCTCTGGTCTTATTAGGACTAAATGAGTATCTCAGTCCATAATCACAGTGAGAAGAACCACCACAGACCACATACCTGGGGTCTTGAAAATAATTCCATGCATGTGGGCCTTTCAGAAGCTCTCCATGTCTGTCCAGAAGGGCCCCACAATATACTGGAGGGACTTTGTATGTGGCTAAGCACGGAGCAGGGGCAGGATGTTCAGTCCCACTCACCCCCTTGGCCAAGTGCCCTTGTGCAGTGAACAAACTGCACAACCATGCTGGGCAGAAGCATTTTATATCAGTCCCCTTCGGACTTAGTCTCACAGACATCATTTGATGGGGGGTGGGAGATGAAGTGGTTCTTCCTTTTCTAGATACTTTATTCTATAAGTTGGATCACCTCAAGCAAATGCCTGAGTGCAGCTAGCCAAGTTCTCTATCTCACAGTCTTCATACGGCTGGCTGTCGCTGATGAGTGAGTGAGCTGTGAAATCAGCTTAAAGCACAACATGTTCTTTTTGAATGTGAATAAAATAGGAAAAGGCAGAGTGCATTGTGTGACCATGGGGCAAGACACTCTCCCTTTCTCTTTCTCAGTTTTCCTGTCATAAAAGGACAAACTACTGTCTAAGGTCTCCATAGTTAAAATTCTTTTTTTTTTTTTTTTTTTTTTTTTTTATTTTAATAAAGACAGGTCTCACTATGCACTGAGTTTGGCTCCAGCCTTGTTGGATTTTGTGACCCTGCATGCAGCCTATCTGAACAAGTCTATACTAATAAAATGTATATATTACAGAGTGGTAATAGTTGTTATATTTACTTTCCTATTTTGTATTTTTGTTGGTTTTTTTCTTTAGTATTCAGGCTGGAGTGCAGTGTCATCCTCTGTTACTCAGGCTGGAGTGCAGTGTCATCCTCTGTTACTCAGGCTGGAGTGCAGTGTCATCCTCTGTTACTCAGGCTGGAGTGCAGTGTCATCCTCTGTTACTCAGGCTGGAGTGCAGTGTCATCCTCTGTTACTCAGGCTGGAGTGCAGTGTCATCCTCTGTTACTCAGGCTGGAGTGCAGTGTCATCCTCTGTTACTCAGGCTGGAGTGCAGTGTCATCCTCTGTTACTCAGGCTGGAGTGCAGTGTCATCCTCTGTTACTCAGGCTGGAGTGCAGTGTCATCCTCTGTTACTCAGGCTGGAGTGCAGTGTCATCCTCTGTTACTCAGGCTGGAGTGCAGTGTCATCCTCTGTTACTCAGGCTGGAGTGCAGTGTCATCCTCTGTTACTCAGGCTGGAGTGCAGTGTCATCCTCTGTTGCTCAGGCTGGAGTGCAGTGTCATCCTCTGTTACTCAGGCTGGAGTGCAGTGTCACGATCACAGCTCACTATAGCCTCAACCTCCTGGGCTCCAGCGACCCGCCCACCTCAGCCTCTTGAGTAGCTGGGACTACAGATGCATACCACCACACCTGGCTATTTTTTTTTTTATTTTTAATAAAGACAAGGTCTCACTATGTTGCCCAGGCTGGAGTGCAGTGTCATCCTCTGTTACTCAGGCTGGAGTGCAGTGTCATCCTCTGTTACTCAGGCTGGAGTGCAGTGTCATCCTCTGTTACTCAGGCTGGAGTGCAGTGTCATCCTCTGTTACTCAGGCTGGAGTGCAGTGTCATCCTCTGTTACTCAGGCTGGAGTGCAGTGTCATCCTCTGTTACTCAGGCTGGAGTGCAGTGTCATCCTCTGTTACTCAGGCTGGAGTGCAGTGTCATCCTCTGTTACTCAGGCTGGAGTGCAGTGTCATCCTCTGTTACTCAGGCTGGAGTGCAGTGTCATCCTCTGTTACTCAGGCTGGAGTGCAGTGTCATCCTCTGTTACTCAGGCTGGAGTGCAGTGTCATCCTCTGTTACTCAGGCTGGAGTGCAGTGTCATCCTCTGTTACTCAGGCTGGAGTGCAGTGTCATCCTCTGTTACTCAGGCTGGAGTGCAGTGTCATCCTCTGTTACTCAGGCTGGAGTGCAGTGTCATCCTCTGTTACTCAGGCTGGAGTGCAGTGTCATCCTCTGTTGCTCAGGCTGGAGTGCAGTGTCATCCTCTGTTACTCAGGCTGGAGTGCAGTGTCACGATCACAGCTCACTATAGCCTCAACCTCCTGGGCTCCAGTGACCTCCCACCTCAGCCTCTTGAGTTGCTGGGACTACAGATGCATACCACCACACCTGGCTATTTTTTTTTTTTATTTTTTTTTTTTGAGAGACAGGGGCTTGCGCTCTGTTGCCCAGGCTGGAAGTGCAGTGAGCCACAGCTCACTGCATCTCATTACTCCCAGGCTCAAGCAGTCCTCCCACTTCAGCCTCTGAAGTCTCTCATATGGTGTCCAAGAAATGGTGACAAATCTCACAAAGGGACTAGGCTCAGCAGGGCTGGAATATTCAGGGAAGGTGTCAAGAAGAAAGATAAACTTGAGTTGGCTTTTGAGAGATTCATAGGACTCCCACAGGCAGAGTGAAATAAGGGCATTTTAGGTGGACAAACACAGACAAAAACAAAGCATCATAAGTGGTATATGACTAGGAGTATAGTGAGAACTGCACTGTAGCTAGAATAGAACTTCTCTAATAATAAATGGTAAATAGAGCAAATAAACGGTGGACTGGTAACATATCAAAGTCAAGTTCAACAATTAAATCAACTAATATACTAGCACTAGCCTGTTGGAGAAAAAGAAGCCAATACATCATGTCAGAACAAAAGACAATGAGGAGCAAAGCCTCAAGAATGCGACACTATAAAACAGGACTTACCCAAATCCATAAATGTTTTGAAAAGGTGATACAGCACTGAAGGGTATGTGCCGTCATGGGGACAGAGGCGGGAGGTTCGGATGGAGATGATAGAAGACCAAAGCTGTGCGGTGGCAAGAGCTGAGTGATGATGCCATGCAGAGACTGGCATGGAAGTAGCAGGGCTGGTGGGGAGAATGGATGTCTGTGAGCAGATCACTGCCACACTCAACCACAGGCAAATGAAACTCCTCAAATGGGATCAGCATGAATCAAGAACAGAAAGGAATGGGAGGCTAGTTTGAGCAATTCAGGGCTGCCTCCTGTCAGATATATTCTTAAGGAAGCCAGTGACACTCTACTTGAAGGAACCCTAGTCTCGGGAGGGAGACAGGGAGGCTGCCCCTGCTTCACTTGACTCAGGCAGTGACAGCAGAGGCGCAAGAATGGCACTCTGTTGCCCAAACCAGACCCATTTAGACAAGCCTTTGCCATGCGACAGGAGGTGACAGAGCTCATAATAAATACAGGACAGGCGTTACTTCTCTTTAGCTTCTCTAGATGGGTGAACGTATGGTGGGATACCGCCTCTCATATATTTCACTGCTAAAAAAAAAAAAAAAAAAAAAAAAAAAAAAAAAAAAAAAAAAAAAAAAAAAAAAAAAAAAAAAAAAAAAAAAAAAAAAAAAAAAAAAAAAAAAAAAAAAAAAAAAAAAAAAAAAAAAAAAAAAAAAAAAAAAAAAAAAAAAAAAAAAAAAAAAAAAAAAAAAAAAAAAAAAAAAAAAAAAAAAAAAAAAAATAAGGAAAGGAAAAAGGAAAGGGGAAAGGAAGGAAAGAATAGAAGTATTGTAAAGGAAGAGACAAAACTATCTTATTTGCATATTAAATGATAAATGTTAGCCAAAGAAGCCTAAGAGAATCAACTAAGAT
>JAKGGE010002584.1:87500-135000 GCA_023748175.1 Hoolock leuconedys | reverse complement strand
GGAGCAGTTACTTCCAGAAAAGGGTTTTCTTGAGGACTCAGGTCTCCTAAGGATGAAAAAGCCCCTTGTGAAGGGGAATTTATGAGGCTGTTTGCTGCAGAGAACAGAGGCCTGTTTGCGAGCATCAGTCTATTGAGATAACTTTTCTTTCTGAACTTTGGACTCTTTTTGAACTTGGGTGTTTTGTGGGCCACGTGGGAGTGAGTTTTGGGAAGGTGGTATTTTTTTCTGGAACGTATGATTGGTTTAGAATCCTCCATATGTGTGAGTCCCGCCTTTGCACTTTCTAAAATGGAAATAGCGTGGGTGAAGTCTTTCGATCTGTCTCTCACCTGAGGCAGGGCTTTTGCAGGGCTGGAGGTAGAAGGCGCGCCCTTGGAGAAGTGTTTCAGCACAGAGACTGCTGCCTTATGCTGTTGGGTGAATGAAGGCTTGCTGTAGACGGCGTTTCCCGCTAACTTCTCAGGCCCCTGCTGTATGTGAGGCTGTTCCAGCTCCCTTGGGGCTGGACTCCCGAGCCTTTTTTCTTCGGCAGCGTTCTCCACAGATGCCTGGGCACCCTGTTCCCTCCTGATGCTCTGCCTTCCCACCTCTTTGAAGTGCCTTTTCTGGATGCTGCTTGGGCCCATGAGGACTCTGTTAACCCTCTGCAGGTTTTTACCTACACTTTGAATTTTTGCCAGGCTGTTTCCTGTGGTTGGCAGTTTAATGAACGGTAATAACATTGATTTCACATCTAGGTTTGCCGCTGAAAAATACGGCAAGATGTAACTTAGGGCACTGATAACATCACTCTCGTCATTGGTGTCTCGCTGCTCACTCCCAAAGCCTGACAAGTTGATGTCACTGCTGTCTGAGGGCGCCTCCGGCTCAACAGTCAGCTCAGTACTTGTGTGATTCTTCCGGGCTTCTAACACCTTCATGAACGCTCCTTCTGGATTTCCTATAGATGCTTCTTCAGCTGTCAAAAAAGAAGAGACTGCTTTGATCATGAAAGATGATGGGACGGGATGCATCAGTCCATAGCTGTACACCCCAGTCACATAGAGTAGGAGTCAGCAAACATTTGAGTGCCATTCAGAGAGGAGAAACACACACCCAATCCTAAACCTATGAAATGGCAACAACAAAAGGAGAAAATACATCTTTTGAAAACACGGCCACCTACTTGGAACATTCCATAGTGTGACATAGAGTAACTCTGCTTAGGATTATTTCGTTGATCCCCAGGGGCCAACTGCCCAGTGCTCAGTCAAAGCCCAAGGTGGAAGACAAGTGCTTCCCTGATGAGCTGATGAGCTGGCCTCTCTGGAGACTGCTCCGTATCCTGTGCTGTCCTGCCTCAGATGCAGAGAGAGCACAAGGCTCCCCGCTCTCCTCGTCCTCGGTGCGCCTGCGTTCTTGCTACCATCACAGCTGAGTGCAATGAAAGGCGGTCCTCTGAGAGGAGCAGGGTGGAGATGCTAAAGTGGAGGCCCCCTCCCATTGCTGATAGATCCTCATCTGGCACACGCTCCACCCACCCACCCCATTCTCTGCTCCCACATATCGTAGCCCCATCACAGAAGATGTGACATGGAAAAAAGCACTGTGTCCACCCTAGTTCTTAAATTTGGGCAGGGATTTGTGGTGTAGGTTAAGAGGTTTTTAAATTTGCCAGATTGGATGCCTATGTTGTTAAATACACCATGAATCTGTGGTATGATAGCAGTTTCTGGATAAACATTACTTGAGGTCCTAAAATGCAGAAGGGAAAAAGCAAGTTTTGTCAGATACCTACTTTGCTTTCATTTCATCTCTAATATTTTGGATGGGGAATCATCCAAAGCTTCTGACTGCATGAAGGTCAAGTGTGCCAGTGTGCAGCTGCTCTCCACAGATGCCTGGGCACCCTGTTCCCTCCTGATGCTCTGCCTTCCCACCTCTTTGAAGTGCCTTTTCTGGATGCTGCTTGGGCCCATGAGGACTCTGTTAACCCTCTGCAGGTTTTTACCTACACTTTGAATTTTTGCCAGGCTGTTTCCTGTGGTTGGCAGTTTAATGAACGGTAATAACATTGATTTCACATCTAGGTTTGTCAGCTGAAAAATAACAAAGATTGCATTGGTCAAATCTGGACAATTTGAGCATTCAAAAGATAACAACAATAAGTTACAACATATTTAATATAAAGAATCCATGCTTTTTTTTTTTTTTTTTTTTTTTTTTTTTTTTTTTTTTTTTTTTTTTTTTTTTTTTTTTTTTTTTTTTTTTTTTTTTTTTTTTTTTTTTTTTTTTTTTTTTTTTTTTTTTTTTTTTTTTTTTTTTTTTTTTTTTTTTTTTTTTTTTTTTTTTTTTTTTTTTTTTTTTTTTTTTTTTTTTTTTTTTTTTTTTTTTTTTTTTTTTTTTTTTTTTTTTTTTTTTTTTTTTTTTTTTTTTTTTTTTTTTTTTTTTTTTTTTTTTTTTTTTTTTTTTTTTTTTTTTTTTTTTTTTTTTTTTTTTTTTTTTTTTTTTTTTTTTTTTTTTTTTTTTTTTTTTTTTTTTTTTTTTTTTTTTTTTTTTTTTTTTTTTTTTTTTTTTTTTTTTTTTTTTTTTTTTTTTTTTTTTTTTTTTTTTTTTTTTTTTTTTTTTTTTTTTTTTTTTTTTTTTTTTTTTTTTTTTTTTTTTTTTTTTTTTTTTTTTTTTTTTTTTTTTTTTTTTTTTTTTTGTATTTTTAGTAGAGATGGGGTTTCACCATGTTGGCCAGGCTGGTCTTGAACTCCTGGGCTCAAGCAATCCTCCACTTGGCCTCCCAAAGTGCTGGGATTACAAGCAAGAGTGGGAACCACTGCACCAACAAAATAATTACAATGGGAAGTCTGGAGAGAGATCACGCAGTCCAAGTGATCAAACAGTATTACAGGCCACCTGGGATTCACGAGGCAGGAAGGATCGTCACCTATGCAGTATTTTTCCCAAAATGCTTAGCAGAATTCATCATGGAACCAGAAGCTCTCAGGCTTCAAATAAAACAGCATCACTTGTACTCCTATAAAACTGTAAAAACAGAAAAACCAAAACCGTATCTACATCTGTCCTATAAGGCAGAGAGTACTTGAGACCTCATGGATTTAAAACCAGCTTACAAACTACATTGCACTACATGAAGAAATTATCACTGTGGGCAAAGCATTAAGCAGAGAGCACAGTACACAGTGTGTGGATGTTAATGGTATTCCCTAGCCTTCCCATTCCTTTTTCTTGGTCCTTTGTGCATATGGAACAGTTCTATTATTAAATTTTGTAATAATAACTGAGAACCTGACTCTCAGCAAGGGAGTAGTTCAGAAATTGAGGGAGTTTAACTCTGAATGAGTAAATAAAAATAAAGCAATTATGTCATTAGCTTAAAATTTTATCATCATTAAAAATAAAAAGTTTAAAAACAAATAATGTAACAATTTATCACCGCGCAATTTGGACTCACGACAATGTATGATGTTTGTCAGACATGCACTGTTGCAATGCAGCTTGACTGTCTTGCAGACAGCCTCAATGCTGTTTTTAAATTGGCAGAGGCAGCAGGCCATATGGCTAGGTAAGATCCTATAGATGAAAACAGAGAGCAATAAATTAGTGGTAAAGCGGTTACTTGAGTAGGTAAAGGAGGCAGCCAACGCTACCAAAGGGGTGGGAAAAGGGAATAATATAATTGGTAAAAAAAAAAAAAAAAAAAAAAAAAAAAAAAAAAAAAAAAAAAAAAAAAAAAGTTTTGAAAAATAAGCAACACTGACTTTATGTAACCAAGCATTATTAATTATCCACCCCATATCACTGGTAGATACCTGTATTCAAGCTATCTGGACATGAAAGCAGTCACATTTTAGAAGTCATGAAGTTGGTGCTAATAAATCTAATCTAAGAAACACTCTTGAAAGCCCTTGAGCGTTTGTTCTGTGAACAGAAAGGTTTGAGATTCGGAGCAAGTTCAGAGTTGGATGGTCTAAGAATGGAAAAGCCCTCCATTCCATTAGAAGAGCCAGGTAGCAATTTCTGGTTATGGAACCAGAAGCTCTCAGGCTTCAAATAAAACAGCATCACTTGTACTCCTATAAAACTGTAAAAACAGAAAAACCAAAACCGTATCTACATCTGTCCTATAAGGCAGAGAGTACTTGAGACCTCATGGATTTAAAACCAGCTTACAAACTACATTGCACTACATGAAGAAATTATCACTGTGGGCAAAGCATTAAGCAGAGAGCACAGTACACAGTGTGTGGATGTTAATGGTATTCCCTAGCCTTCCCATTCCTTTTTCTTGGTCCTTTGTGCATATGGAACAGTTCTATTATTAAATTTTGTAATAATAACTGAGAACCTGACTCTCAGCAAGGGAGTAGTTCAGAAATTGAGGGAGTTTAACTCTGAATGAGTAAATAAAAATAAAGCAATTATGTCATTAGCTTAAAATTTTATCATCATTAAAAATAACAAAGATTGCATTGGTCAAATCTGGACAATTTGAGCATTCAAAAGAATAACAACAATAAGTTACAACATATTTAATATAAAGAAGAATCCATGAAGAGTGATATTGAAAAAGGGGGAGTTCTTCTTCAATGAAATAATGCCAGCTAGTAAATGTAGAAGGAATGACACAATTTTAAAAAGTGTCACTTTGCAACCATCAGTGTAATACAAATTCATTCAGACAAGGATTATCATTGATGCACATTTGGGTGAAAAGACATTTGAGAACAGGATCTTCACTGAACTCAAAGTAACAACCCACAGATTATTTATTAATTACCAAGGGGAAAATTGTTATTTTTTATTTTTATTTTTATTTTGTCACCCAGGCTGAAATACAGTGGCAAAATTATACCTCATTGCAGCCTCAACCCCCCTGGGCTCAAGGGATCCTCCAAATTCAGCCCCCTGAGTAGCTGGGAGTATAGGCTTGCACCACCATGCCCAGCTAATTTTGTATTTTGTAGAAATGGGGTTTCCCCATGTTGGCTCAGGCTGGTGTAGAACTCCTGGGCTCAAGCAATCCTCCCACCTCGGCCTTCCAAAGTGCTGGGATTACAAGTGGGAGCCACTGCACCCAGCAAAATAATTACAATGGAGAGATCTGGAAGATCACCTTAGTCAAGTGATCAAACTTAGTATTACAGGCCACCTGCAGTTACGAGGCAGGAAGGATACATCACCTATGCAGTATTTTTCCCAAAAATGCTTAACTTGAATTTCATCATGAGGAAACAGACAAATCCAGACTGTGGGACAATTTACAAGACAAACTATCTTTGACTCTTAAAAAATGCCAATGTCATGAAAGATCAAAGAAAGTAGAGGCATGTTTTAGATTAAAGGAAATGAAGACATGACATGCAGTGCCTGATCTTTGATTGGATTCTGTACTATTCTTTCATCTTTCTGGCTTGTTTGAATTTTTTTCAACATGTAAATTTGGGCAAAAGAGGTAACCAAGACAATTGATTAATTTATTTTTGTGGCTTATTGGGGGCATTTTCAGAGAGATAAAAACAATCCCTGTAACTGAAGTAAAAGGTTAATCTTAGGCAGTATAGCATGGTCATTAAGAATACAGATTCCACAGCCAGACTGTGCTTAAATCTCAGTTCCGCTAATAATGTGAATTTGGGCAAATTGCTTAATCTCTGTTCCTTGGCCTTGTCATTGTAATAGTACCTACCTCTAATGAATTTTGAGGATCAAATGAATCAATACCTGAAAAATGCCTGGTGCACAGTGAGTGCTCAATAAGAGTTAACTATAATTATTATGTTGCAGAGGTTGTGGGGGGCCTTTTCTGAGTCCTCCAAAAGGATGGCTTTATTAGGGCCACATTAAGACTGAAAACAGAAGAGGGTTTCATGGATACATGAAGTCTATGAGTTGGGGGTAGAATGTATAGAGTTTTAGATTAAAACTGCATCCAATAAGTTGGCCTGACACATCTTTCAAACCTATAGAGGAATAATCACAAGTGACTAGTATTATTCCTTTGGGTCCAGTGGAAGCCTCTGATCTTCACATGGAATGGACCCGGAACTGTAACCCAGCATTTTGTTATATAGCAACCTTAACTCTGACACAAAGGTGTTTCTTTTGTTTATTTTGAGGCTGGGTCTCGCTCTGTTACACAGGCTGAGTGCAGTGGTGCAATCTTGGCTCACTGCAGCCTCTGCCTCCTGTGCTCAAGTGATCCTCCCACCTCAGCCTCCTGAGTAGCTAGAACTACAGGTATGTGCCATCCCGCCTGGCTAATCTTTGTATATTTTGTAGAAATGGGGTTTCACCATGTTGTCCAGGCTGGTCTCAAACTCCTGAGCTCAAGCAACCCTCTCTCTTTGGCCTCCCAAAGTGCTGGGATTACAGGCATGAGCCCAAAATTTTTGTTATTCTTTTTCTGCCCCCAACTTTTTATTTTAAACATTTTCTTTTTTTCCTTTAAGCCTTAGGATGGCTGGGAAACATTTTCAAATGGTATAATGAACACCTGTATAACTTTCCTCTGGAATCAATAGTTGCTAATACTTTGCCACATTTGATTTCCTTGTGTGTATGTCTATACATTTTCTGGACAAAACCATTTGAGAGTCAGTTGCAGACGTAATGACCCTTCACCATTAAAGACTTCAGTGTGCAGCCCCTAAGAACCAAGGCATTCTCCGACATAACCAGAGGACTATCATCACCCAATGGAACTTCATATTATCATTGTCTACTATGCAGTCCATATACACATTTTCACAGTTGTCCCAATCATAACATGGCTTAAAAAGTTCAGAATCCAATCAAACATCAGACATTACATGTCGTACATGATTCTTCAGTCTCCTTCAGTCTAGAACTGTTCCCGGGATTGTTTTAAAGTATACTGACAAACCTTTGAGACTGTAAATGACCTGAGGTATACTTGAGAATAATTTTCCAATACGCGTTAAAGATCATCACACATGAGCCAAGACTCAAATGAGCTGGCCTACTTACTTTGTACATAAATGTGTAAACTCCTGAAGACTTCCAATAATGAACTCCCATAAGACAGTTAGTTCAATGTCTCTATGGCCTTGGTGACAAATCATTACAGAGGATGAGAGCATTTTTCCTATCCACTAATGGTCAAGAAAAAAGCAGACAGATCCTCACTATCTTAGAGAACTAAGTGAGAAAGCTGGTCGATGAAGGGGACTTCATCCAGAGAGGAAGGGATCCAGCTGACAGGGAAGATGCTGCAGGAGGCTGAGGAAAGTGAGGCTAGAGCAGTAAAACAGATCTGACAACGTGGTGAAGATAAGAAAGTGACCTGACAACAATGAACGGAGCAGAGTGCTAAATGAAGGGCCCTTTCCATGCTGATCTTGCATAATGCCCTCAACCAGCCTTAGCATAACTGAGTCTCTATTTAGCTTGCCATAGTGTGGGGGCTGGTGGCACAACTTAAGTTGCAGTAAATTGTGTAACAAACACAGTAGGGCCCTGCAGGCATATATATACACATATATATGTACGTGTATACATGTATATACATATATATTTTTTAGAGAGGGTCTTGCTCTGTCACCCAAGCTGGAGTGCAGTGGTGCCATCTTGGCTCACTGCAACCTCCACCTCCTGGGTTCAAGAGATCCTCCTGACTCAGGTTCCCTAGTAGCTGGGACTACAGGCATGTGCCACCACACCTGGCTGATTATATATATATATATATATATATATATATATATATATCCTGCAAAGAAGGCCAGGCACAGTGTCTCATGCCTGTAATCTCAGCACTCTGGGAGGGTGAGGCAGGAGGATCACTTGAGACCAGGAGTCTGAGACCAGCCTGTGCAACATACTGAGACCTCATTTCTACAAAAAAATTAAAAATAAAAATAAAAGATACATATATGCAAATTAACTCAAAATGGATCATAGACCTAAATGTATGTAATTTCTGGGAGAAGACATAGGAGAAAATCTTTTAGACGCTGGATTAGACAACAGGTTCTTAAAGATTTCTTAGGTAAGAAACAAAAAATCACAGGCCATTTAAGAAAAAAAATGCTAACTTAAAGCTGATCAAAATTAAAAACTTCTGGTCTTCAGAAAACATTTTTATTTTTTACTTTTTTTTTTTAGGCAGAGTCCCACTCTGTCGCCCACGCTGGAGTGCAGTGGTGCAATCTCGGCTCATTGCAACCTCCACCTCTCAAGTGCAAGCACTTCTCGTGCCTCAGCCTCCTGAGTAGCTGGGATTACAGGCATGTGCCACCACACCTGCCTAATTTGTGCATTTTTAGTAGAGATGGTGTTTCCACACAACCGGAATACTACTCAGCAATGAAAAGGAGTGAACAGTTGTCCCTTGGTGTCTGCAGGGGATTGGCTCCAGGACCCCCTGCAGATACCAAAGTCCACAGATGCTGATGTCTTTTTTATGAAATGACGTTTGTATATAGCCTCAGGTATACTTTAAATACCTAATACAGTGTAAATGGTATGTACATAATTATACTGTATTTTAAATTTTCTAATGTTTTTATTGTATTGTTGTTTTATATATTTTATTTTTTCCAAATATTCTCCATCCATGGTTCATTGAATCTATGGATGAGGAACCTGCAGATATGGAGGGCCAGCTGTAGTGATAGGTGCAACAACATGGATGGTAACATAATCTCAAAAAAAATTCTGATGAGTGAGGCCAGGCAAGGTGGATCTTATCTGTAATCCTAGCACTTTGGGAGGCTGAGGCAGGAGAACTACTTGAACCTGGGAGGTGGAGGTTGCAGTGAGCCTAGGTCATGCCACTGCACTGCAGCCTGGGCGACAAGTGAGATTCCATCTCAAAAAAAAAAAAAAAAAAAATAGGCTTTGTGAAAGGAGCCAAACACAAGAGGCTACATGCTATATGATTTCATTTATAAGACATTCTGGAAAAGGCAAAAGTATAGGAACAGAAATCAGATTAGTAGCTAACAGGGGCTGATGGTGGGAGGACGGGATTGCCTACAAAGGGACAGGAGGGGCCTTTTTGAGGCATCAGAAATGCTTTATATTGGGAATGTGGTGGTGGTTATGTAACTATACATTTGTCAGCCTCATCAAACTGTATACTTAAAAAGCGTGAATGTTACTATATGAAAATTATACCTCAATGAACCTGACTTAAGAAAATAATAAAACGAACTTAAAGAACCAACTAAGTAAAAATAAATCTCAGAAAAAAATAACTTACAGTTTTTCCAGTTCAACCGTCATCATGAGAATGTTCTTAAGTGTTGTAAGTGGGACTAGCGTTGTTCCCATGTCTCTGAAGAAGAAAGCCGAAACATTCATGATATGAACCCCAATAAAAAATTCTGTACTTAACAATTCAATTTTGGCTTCTCTATTAAATAAGCCAGCTCAAGAGTTTATTTGCTGTAGAATTCCAGGGGACTCTTATTAAAGAAATTAAAGTTGATTTGCATCATCAATTAATGATACTCAAGAGCACAACTTACACCTTTTTTTTACCATTATCTTCTCACTTTCATATTGCACTCACCATCTTATTTACGCTTTTCTTCATTTTTAGAATAATGAACACCTTTTCCCCTTTGCTTTCTTGGTTAAATAATATTCCTCCATGTGTCTACATGTTCCAAATCTATATGAGTTCTTCAATGCTGTTCTCTTCCCCTGCTGGCTGTCTTGACCATTATACATCCTCTTAATTATTTTCTTCGCCAATAACTTTTTTCAATAACCCCGTTAAAATTTGAATTATGACATTTTAGCCTAAATGTGAAATACTTAAGCTTTGATGAACAATTTAAAAAGCATAAATCATCTCATGACTCACGAGAGTACTATGGTACTTACAGATATTTTAATGCTGGCAATTGAAAGAGATACGGATCTTCAACAGTTGTCAGAGGATTGCGATTCAGAATTCTGAAAAATGCAATGGAAGTAAAATAACCTGCATTTTCAGTGTGTGAAACTGCATGGAAAGTTTACATTCATTTTTTGGTATGGAACTTGTAGGTAAAAAAGGAAAAAATGTTTCCTGTTTTTACCTAAGAAATCACCATTAGACTCCGTAAAGCACTATTCCTCTGGGAACTACCGAGGTCTCTAGAAGATAAAGGATAGAACGAGGGGAAGAACTACAAGGAAAAAAAAGTGGATAGCAAAGAAAAAATATGCCACAGAGCTTTCCAGGTCAAAAACCCTAAAAGTGAGTATGTTGGTAGGAAGCCCTGACTGTGGAGGAAACACTATTTCTAGCATCCTCCATAACTCAAGCTGCTCATCATAATTCAAGTTGTTCATCTATTTTTTTTTTTTTTTTTTGAGATGGAGTCTCGCTCTTGTTGCCCAGGCTGGAGTGCAATGGCTCGATCTTGGCTCACTGCAACCTCCGCCTCCCAGGTTCAAGCGATTCTCCTGTTTTGCCTCAGCCTTCCCAGTAGCTGGGATTACAGGCACCCACCACCACACCCAACTAATTTTTGTATTTTTAGTAGAGACGGGGTTTTACCATGTTGGCCAGGCTGGTTTTGAACTCCTGACCTCAGGTGATCTACCTGCCTCAGCCTTCCAAACTGACAGGATTACTGGCGTGAGCCACTGTGGTTGGCTGCTTGTCTTTTATCTTTATAAAGTTTTTAAAATTTATGGTTTAATTTGCACAGTTAAAAAAAAATAGGACCAATTCTTTTGCTTCATAGCCAAAGAAGAAGGAATAAATCTAAGAGGAGGAACTGGTCAAAACCATACTCCCACTTGTCTTCTTGTATGACGTCACAGCCTTTCTTACATTGCATGTAATCACCTGTCCACTTGTCAGGCTCCTGGACTATGAGCGCCTTGAGGGCAGAGACCACATTTTTTTTTTTTTGTATTTTTAGTAGAGACGGGTTTTACCATGTTGGCCAGGCTGGTTTTGAACTCCTGACCTCAGGTGATCTACCTGCCTCAGCCTCCCAGGTTCAAGCGATTCTCCTGTTTTGCCTCAGCCTTCCCAGTAGCTGGGATTACAGGTGCCTGCCACCATGCCCTGTCATCCCTGTGCCTGGCATGATGTCTGAAATGTATTAGGCATTTAACAAATGTTTATTGAATAAAAAATGTCATTTTGTTTATATGTCAATAAAATGAATAAATTGATTTCCTTCCTTCCTTCCTTCCTTCCTTCCTTCCTTCCTTCCTTCCTTCCTTCCTTCCTTCCTTCCTTCCTTCCTTCCTTCCTTCCTTCCTTCCTTCCTTCCTTCCTTCCTTCCTTCCTTCCTTCCTTCCTTCCTTCCTTCCTTCCTTCCTTCCTTCCTTCCTTCCTTCCTTCCTTCCTTCCTTCCTTCCTTCCTTCCTTCCTTCCTTCCTTCCTTCCTTCCTTCCTTCCTTCCTTCCTTCCTTCCTTCCTTCCTTCCTTCCTTCCTTCCTTCCTTCCTTCCTTCCTTCCTTCCTTCCTTCCTTCCTTCCTTCCTTCCTTCCTTCCTTCCTTCCTTCCTTCCTTCCTTCCTTCCTTCCTTCCTTCCTTCCTTCCTTCCTTCCTTCCTTCCTTCCTTCCTTCCTTCCTTCCTTCCTTCCTTCCTTCCTTCCTTCCTTCCTTCCTTCCTTCCTTCCTTCCTTCCTTCCTTCCTTCCTTCCTTCCTTCCTTCCTTCCTTCCTTCCTTCCTTCCTTCCTTCCTTCCTTCCTTCCTTCCTTCCTTCCTTCCTTCCTTCCTTCCTTCCTTCCTTCCTTCCTTCCTTCCTTCCTCCCTCCCTCGCCACCCAAACAGGGTCTTGCTCCATTGACCAGGCTGGAGTGCAGTGGCATGATCTTGGCTCACTGCAACCTCCGCTTCCCAAGCTCAGGTAATCCTCCTTCCTCAGTCTCCCAAATAGCTGGGACTGTAGGCACGCACCACCACGCCTGGCTACTTTTTGTGTTTTTAGTAGAGATGGGAGTTTCACCATGTTTGCCAGGCTGGTCTTGAACTCCTGATCTCAAGTGATCCACCTGCCTTCGCCTCCCAAAGTGCTGGTGTGAGCCACTGGGCCCAGCCTTAATTTTGAGAAGACTAAATACAGAAGTGCCTTTCAACCTTCTTCTACTCCTCTGGGAGGACCTCTATGAGAATTACAATTTCTCATTAGCAGGGCACGGCAGCGCTTGCCTGTAATTCCAGCTGTTTCGGAGGCTGAGGCAGAAGAATTGCTTGAACCTGGGAGGCGGAGGTTGCAGTGAGCCAAGATCAAGCCACTGCACTCCAGCCTGGGCAATAGAGCAAAAAAAAGTGGATTACAGTTTCTCTTTTTATGCCTTTCCCCTAATCATTTCCCATGATTAAATAGTTAATTAGTCTATGGTCAATGAGACTTTTTTTTTTAAGAGACACATTCTCACTCACTGTGTTGCCCAGGCTGGAGAGCAGTGGCTATTCACAGCCACGATCCCACTAGTGATCAGGATGTAAGTTTTGACCTGCTCCATTCCTGAACTGGGCTGGTACACCCCTTTTTAGGCAAGCTGGTGGTCTCCTGTTCCCGGGAGGTCACCATACTGATGCAAAACTTAGTGCAGACACCCAATCAGCATAGCATGCTACAGCCCAGAATTCCTGGACTCAAAGGATCCTTCTTCCTTTGCCTTCCAAGTATCTGGGACTACAGGCATGTGCCCGGTGAGCCTTCAGAGATTTAAAACCATGTTGTAAGTGACATCAGTGAAAATGGTGGAATAAAGACATCCAGGCTGGGCACAGTGGCTCATGCCTGTAATCCCAGCACTTTGGGAGGCCAAGGCGGGTGGATCACGAGGTCAGGGGATTGAGAACATCCTGGCTAACAAGGCGAAACCCCGTCTGTACTAAATATACAAATATTAGCTGGGCGTGGTGGCAGGCGCCTGTAGTCCCAGCTACTTGGGAGGCTGAGGCAGGACAATTGTGTGAACCCAGGAGGCGGAGCTTGCAGTGAGACGAGATTGTGCCACTGCACTCCAGCCTGGGCAACAGAGCGAGACTCTGTCTCAAAAAAAAAAAAAAAAAAACAAACACCAAAAAAATGGCCAAAAAAAAAAAAAAAAAAAATTGACCAGAATAAACTTTTTCAGAACTCTAGAAATGTAACCAAAGTCTTGCAACAACCCAAGAAGCATTTATTCAAGAAAAATTTCTGTAAGAACAGTGAGATTTGTGTTAACTTGCCTTAGACCATTCCTCACTCTCTAGCTCAGTAGTTGCCTTGAAAAACAGCCCACATCCCCAACCAGAGGGAGCATAATGGAGCTGGAGCTCCTTCAAAGCCTTATTCTCAGTTAACTGTCATGATGTCATCTGTCTGGTGGTTCCCTGGAAGACCTCATTTGAAAGGTTTGTCTTTATTTGACCAGAATGAAGGCTGTCAGTGCTAAAGCCTCTCCACAGAGGGTGTTTTTGGGAAACAATTACAGACAAGTGTTTTAACATGGCAACTGTATTGGGCAATGAATAACAGTTTGGGGGAAAAAAGCCTAATCAAAAAGCTTAATAGGAAAAGCTGACGAATAAGATGTCCACAGGAATTTTGAAACACTCTGATATATGCTTGGGAAACTAGAAGTCCATAAGACATATTCCTGGCGATTTGGAATGTCATGCACATGCATAGGGCAGGCTGTCAGCATGGTCAGGAAAGACCTACTAAGTTCATAAACTCTCATCCCTGGCTGATCTTGAGGTTTTGCACAAGCAAGAAGTGAAAGCTAAGGCATGGCTGTAAATTGTCTAGCTGAGTGCTGAAGGTATGCCCCAACATGGACCCAGAGCCCCCTGGCAAAAACTAGGAGACTTATCAGTTCCAAGAATTTAAGTAAATCTTCATTTAATCATTAGTGGATCAGTAAGCTAACCGAGGAGAGACTTTAGTGGGAACACATGACATATAATGCAAGACTTTAGAGAAGAAGTTCAGAAAAGTCACTTAATAAATAGCAACTACTAACCTAAGCAGCAGTAACACCGAACCCTGGCAGCATGGATCTGATTTTCAGAATTGCTACATTATATTATTTAAAATATTCAATTTTTAACAAAAGTTTATGAAAGATGCAAGGAAACAAAGTATGGCCCAAACACGTGGTGGGGGGAGAAATATGCAGAAATTGCCCCTCAGAAAGACCAGATGTTAGACTTACTAGACAAAGATTTTTTTATTTTTTATAGCTGGGGTCTTGCTAAGTTGCCCAGGGTGGTCTTGAACTCCTGGCCTCAGCCTCAGCCTCAGCCTCAGCCTCCCAAAGTGCTGGGATTATAGGCACGAGCCACCATGCCTGGCCTAGAGAAAGATTTAATTCAGCTATTTAAAATATGTTCAAAGAGATAAGAGAAACGATTCAGTTCTGTAGACTAGAGAACTAAAGGAAAGTATGAAAGCAATGTCTCATCAAATAGAGAATATTGGTAAAGAGATAGAAACCATAAAAAGGAGCCAAATAGAAATTCTAGAGTTGAAAAGTATAGTAACTGAAATGGAAAAATTATTAGAGGTTCCCAATGGCACATCACAGTAGGCAGAAGAAAGAATGGGGAACTTTAAGGTTAATTGAGATTGTTGACTCTGAGGAACAGAAATAAAAAAAAAAAATTTAAAAATATTCAATTTTTAACAAAAGTTTATGAAAGATGCAAGGAAACAAAGTATGGCCCAAACACGTGGTGGGGAGAAATATGCAGAAATTGCCCCTCAGAAAGACCAGATGTTAGACTTACTAGACAAAGATTTTTTTATTTTTTATAGCTGGGGTCTTGCTAAGTTGCCCAGGGTGGTCTTGAACTCCTGGCCTCAGCCTCAGCCTCAGCCTCAGCCTCAGCCTCAGCCTCAGCCTCAGCCTCAGCCTCAGCCTCAGCCTCAGCCTCAGCCTCAGCCTCAGCCTCAGCCTCAGCCTCAGCCTCAGCCTCAGCCTCAGCCTCAGCCTCAGCCTCAGCCTCAGCCTCAGCCTCAGCCTCAGCCTCAGCCTCAGCCTCAGCCTCAGCCTCCCAAAGTGCTGGGATTATAGGCACGAGCCACCATGCCTGGCCTAGAGAAAGATTTAATTCAGCTATTTAAAATATGTTCAAAGAGATAAGAGAAACGATTCAGTTCTGTAGACTAGAGAACTAAAGGAAAGTATGAAAGCAATGTCTCATCAAATAGAGAATATTGGTAAAGAGATAGAAACCATAAAAAGGAGCCAAATAGAAATTCTAGAGTTGAAAAGTATAGTAACTGAAATGGAAAAATTATTAGAGGTTCCCAATGGCACATCACAGTAGGCAGAAGAAAGAATGGGGAACTTTAAGGTTAATTGAGATTGTTGACTCTGAGGAACAGAAATAAAAATGAATGAAAGTGTATGGAATCTCAGAGACCTGTTTGTGGAACACATCATCAGGCTTACTAACATACACATAATGAGAGTCCCAGGAGAAGACAAACAGAAAAAAGGAGAAAGAATATTTGAAGAAATAATGGCCCCAAACTTCCCAAACATGATGAAAAACAATCTGCATATTCAAGAAGCTCAAGGAACTACAAGTAGGAAAAACTGAGGGATCCACATCTAAACATACTGTAATCAAACTGACAGAAGCCAAAGACAGAATATCTTGAAAGCAGCAAGAGAAAAGCAACCCATCACATACAAGGGATCCTCAATAAGATTAATAGCTGATTTCTCTTCAAAAACAATGGAGGTGCTGAGCATGGTTGCTCACACCTGTACTCCCAGTACCTTGGGAGGCTTGAGGCTCAAGAATTGCTTGAAGCCAGGAGTTGGATACCAGCACTGGCAATATAGTAAAACCCTGTCTCTACAAAAAATTTAAAAATAACTGGGTGTGGTGGTGCATGCCTGTAGGCCCAGCTACCCAGGAGGCTGAGGTGACAGCATTGCTTAAGCCTGGGAGGTGGAGGCTGCAATGAGGTGAGTGGTTGCACCACTGCACTCCAGCCTGGGTAACAGAGCAAGACTGTCCCAAAAAAAAAAAAAAAAAAAAAAAAAAAAAAAAAAAAAAAAAAAAAAAAAAAAAAAAAAAAAAAAAAAAAAAAAAAAAAAAAAAAAAAAAAAAAAAAAAAAAAAAAAAAAAAAAAAAAAAAAAAAAAAAAAAAAAAAAAAAAAAAAAAAAAAAAAAAAAAAAAAAAAAAAAAAAAAAAAAAAAAAAAAAAAAAAAAAAAAAAAAAAAAAAAAAAAAAAAAAAAAAAAAAAAAAAAAAAAAAAAAAAAAAAAAAAAAAAAAAAAAAAAAAAAAAAAAAAAAAAAAAAAAAAAAAAAAAAAAAAAAAAAAAAAAAAAAAAAAAAAAAAAAAAAAAAAAAAAAAAAAAAAAAAAAAAAAAGTGGATTGAGACGACAGGTGCACACCACCACACTCGGCTAACTAAAAAAAATTTTTAGAGATAGGGTCTCACTATGTTGCCCAGGCTGGTCTCAAACTCTTGGCCTCCCAAAGTGCTAGGATGACAGGTGTGAGCCACTGCACTGCACAAATACAGAAAACCAAATTATTAAAATTAGAAATGGGAGGGGATATTACTATTGTTCTTAGAGACATAAAAAGGATTATATATATAAACAATATATGCTAATAATTGGATAAGCTGGATGAAAGACACATTACCAGAAAGATATAAACTACTGAATCTGACTTGAGAAAAAAACAGAAAATCTGAATAGACAGACCTATGTCAAGTAAAGAGATTGAGGTAGTAATCAAAAAACTTTCCACTAAGAAAAGACCAGCAGGCAGCTTCACTGGTGAATCTACCAAATACTTAAAGAAGAATTAACACCAATCCTTCATAAAGTCTTTCAAAACACAGATGAGGAAAAGAATATTTGAAGAAATAATGGCCCCAAACTTCCCAAACATGATGAAAAACAATCTGCATATTCAAGAAGCTCAAGGAACTACAAGTAGGAAAAACTGAGGGATCCACATCTAAACATACTGTAATCAAACTGACAGAAGCCAAAGACAGAATATCTTGAAAGCAGCAAGAGAAAAGCAACCCATCACATACAAGGGATCCTCAATAAGATTAATAGCTGATTTCTCTTCAAAAACAATGGAGGTGCTGAGCATGGTTGCTCACACCTGTACTCCCAGTACCTTGGGAGGCTTGAGGCTCAAGAATTGCTTGAAGCCAGGAGTTGGATACCAGCACTGGCAATATAGTAAAACCCTGTCTCTACAAAAAATTTAAAAATAACTGGGTGTGGTGGTGCATGCCTGTAGGCCCAGCTACCCAGGAGGCTGAGGTGACAGCATTGCTTAAGCCTGGGAGGTGGAGGCTGCAATGAGGTGAGTGGTTGCACCACTGCACTCCAGCCTGGGTAACAGAGCAAGACTGTCCCAAAAAAAGGAAAAAAATAAGAAAAAGATACTTACATACTGCAATAATTATAAATCTAGTTGATGAACATAAAGTATATAAAGATGTAATGTGTGACAATAACAGTATAAAGGAGAGGGTGAGAGTGGAGCTTTAGAGAAGCAAAGTTTTTGTATACTATTGAAACAAAGTTGGAATTAATCTGAACTACAACGTTATAAAATTAAGATGTAGCTGAGACGACAGGTGCACACCACCACACTCGGCTAACTAAAAAAAATTTTTAGAGATAGGGTCTCACTATGTTGCCCAGGCTGGTCTCAAACTCTTGGCCTCCCAAAGTGCTAGGATGACAGGTGTGAGCCACTGCACTGCACAAATACAGAAAACCAAATTATTAAAATTAGAAATGGGAGGGGATATTACTATTGTTCTTAGAGACATAAAAAGGATTATATATATAAACAATATATGCTAATAATTGGATAAGCTGGATGAAAGACACATTACCAGAAAGATATAAACTACTGAATCTGACTTGAGAAAAAAACAGAAAATCTGAATAGACAGACCTATGTCAAGTAAAGAGATTGAGGTAGTAATCAAAAAACTTTCCACTAAGAAAAGACCAGCAGGCAGCTTCACTGGTGAATCTACCAAATACCTAAAGAAGAATTAACACCAATCCTTCATAAAGTCTTTCAAAACACAGATGAGGAAAAGAATATTTGAAGAAATAATGGCCCCAAACTTCCCAAACATGATGAAAAACAATCTGCATATTCAAGAAGCTCAAGGAACTACAAGTAGGAAAAACTGAGGGATCCACATCTAAACATACTGTAATCAAACTGACAGAAGCCAAAGACAGAATATCTTGAAAGCAGCAAGAGAAAAGCAACCCATCACATACAAGGGATCCTCAATAAGATTAATAGCTGATTTCTCTTCAAAAACAATGGAGGTGCTGAGCATGGTTGCTCACACCTGTACTCCCAGTACCTTGGGAGGCTTGAGGCTCAAGAATTGCTTGAAGCCAGGAGTTGGATACCAGCACTGGCAATATAGTGAAACCCTGTCTCCATTGGAGTCTCACTCTGTTGCCCAGGCTGGTCTCAAACTCTTGGCCTCCCAAAGTGCTAGGATGACAGGTGTGAGCCACTGCACTGCACAAATACAGAAAACCAAATTATTAAAATTAGAAATGGGAGGGGATATTACTATTGTTCTTAGAGACATAAAAAGGATTATAATATGAATAAAAAGGATTATATATATAAACAATATATGCTAATAATTGGATAAGCTGGATGAAAGACACATTACCAGAAAGATATAAACTACTGAATCTGACTTGAGAAAAAAACAGAAAATCTGAATAGACAGACCTATGTCAAGTAAAGAGATTGAGGTAGTAATCAAAAAAAAAATTTTAGAGATAGGGTCTCACCATGTTGCCCAGGCTGGTCTCAAACTCTTGGCCTCCCAAAGTGCTAGGATGACAGGTGTGAGCCACTGCACTGCACAAATACAGAAAACCAAATTATTAAAATTAGAAATGGGAGGGGATATTACTATTGTTCTTAGAGACATAAAAAGGATTATATATATAAACAATATATGCTAATAATTGGATAAGCTGGATGAAAGACACATTACCAGAAAGATATAAACTACTGAATCTGACTTGAGAAAAAAACAGAAAATCTGAATAGACAGACCTATGTCAAGTAAAGAGATTGAGGTAGTAATCAAAAAACTTTCCACTAAGAAAAGACCAGCAGGCAGCTTCACTGGTGAATCTACCAAATACCTAAAGAAGAATTAACACCAATCCTTCATAAAGTCTTTCAAAACACAGATGAGGAAAGAACATTTCCTAACTTATTCTATGAGGGTGATATTAACCTGGTATCCAAACTAAAGACGTCACACACAAAAAATTACAGACCAGTATTTCTTATGAATGTAGACGGAAAAACGCTTGACAAAATCTGGCAAACCAAATTCAACAGAGTATTCTGTAAACATGGAGCAGATAATAATAGCACGATTCTCCAAATTGATCTATGGTTTCACTACGATTGTTGTTTTTTTGAGTTAAAAAGCTTTCATTTATTGGCCAGGCATGGTAGCTCACGCCTGTAATCCCAGCACTTTGGGAGGCTGAAGCAGGTGGATCATCTGAGGTTAGGAGTTCGAGGGCAGCCTGATCAACGTGCTGAAACCCTGTCTCCATTGGAGTCTCACTCTGTTGCCCAGGCTGGTCTCAAACTCTTGGCCTCCCAAAGTGCTAGGATGACAGGTGTGAGCCACTGTGCCCTGCTAACATATCCTCTTTCTAAAAGCTACATATATTGCAAAGTATTGGAACAGGAATAACATAGCAGTTAGGTTGGGCATTTGGGTTGATTACATGTCTTTGCTATTGTCAGTACAATTCTTATCAAAATCCCAGCTGGCTTCTTTCCAGAAAGTGACAAGCTAGTTCTAAAATTATAATGCAATTTAAGGCACCCTAAATAGCAAAATAATCTTGTAAAATAACAAAGTGGGAAGACTCAAATGTCCCAGTTTCAAAACCCAAATCAAATCTACAGCAATCACAGTGTGACACTGTAATGTGGACAGACAAATAAATCAATAGAATAGAACTGACAACCCAGAAATAAACCCTCACATTTATGGAAAATTGATTTTTGACAAGGGTGCTAAAACAATTCAATGTGGAAATAATGTTTTTTTTAAAATGGTGCTGGAACAACTGAACATCTATGTGCAAAATAATGAAGGTGGACCCTCTACATCTCACACAATTATAAAAAAAAAAAAAAAAAAAAAAAAAAAAAAAAAAAAAAAAAAAAAAAAAAAAAAAAAAAAAAAAAAAAAAAAAAAAAAAAAAAAAAAAAAAAAAAAAAAAAAAAAAAAAAAAAAAAAAAAAAAAAAAAAAAAAAAAAAAAAAAAAAAAAAAAAAAAAAAAAAAAAAAAAAAAAAAAAAAAAAAAAAAAAAAAAAAAAAAAAAAAAAAAAAAAAAAAAAAAAAAAAAAAAAAAAAAAAAAAAAAAAAAAAAAAAAAAAAAAAAAAAAAAAAAAAAAAAAAAAAAAAAAAAAAAAAAAAAAAAAAAAAAAAAAAAAAAAAAAAAAAAAAAAAAAAAAAAAAAAAAAAAAAAAAAAAAAAAAAAATTACAGACCAGTATTTCTTATGAATGTAGACGGAAAAACGCTTGACAAAATCTGGCAAACCAAATTCAACAGAGTATTCTGTAAACATGGAGCAGATAATAATAGCACGATTCTCCAAATTGATCTATGGTTTCACTACGATTGTTGTTTTTTTGAGTTAAAAAGCTTTCATTTATTGGCCAGGCATGGTAGCTCACGCCTGTAATCCCAGCACTTTGGGAGGCTGAAGCAGGTGGATCATCTGAGGTTAGGAGTTCGAGGGCAGCCTGATCAACGTGCTGAAACCCTGTCTCCATTGGAGTCTCACTCTGTTGCCCAGGCTTGAGTGCAATGGCGTGACCTTGGCTTACTGCAACCTCCACCTCCCGGGTTCAAGCGATTCTCCTACCTCAGCCTCCCGAGTAGCTGGGATTACAGGCGTGAGCCACTGTGCCCTGCTAACATATCCTCTTTCTAAAAAGCTACATATATTGCAAAGTATTGGAACAGGAATAACATAGCAGTTAGGTTGGGCATTTGGGTTGATTACATGTCTTTGCTATTGTCAGTACAATTCTTATCAAAATCCCAGCTGGCTTCTTTCCAGAAAGTGACAAGCTAGTTCTAAAATTATAATGCAATTTAAGGCACCCTAAATAGCAAAATAATCTTGTAAAATAACAAAGTGGGAAGACTCAAATGTCCCAGTTTCAAAACCCAAATCAAATCTACAGCAATCACAGTGTGACACTGTAATGTGGACAGACAAATAAATCAATAGAATAGAACTGACAACCCAGAAATAAACCCTCACATTTATGGAAAATTGATTTTTGACAAGGGTGCTAAAACAATTCAATGTGGAAATAATGTTTTTTTTAAAATGGTGCTGGAACAACTGAACATCTATGTGCAAAATAATGAAGGTGGACCCTCTACATCTCACACAATTATAAAAATTGATGCAAAATATGTCAAATATCTAAATGTAAGCGCCAAAACGACAAGACTCTTAGCCAAAAACATGGGAGTAAATCTCCGATTAGACAACAGTTTTTTCTTCTCCAAACTGGATTTTTTTCTTTTAAAACAATTTTGTCTTTTGAATTTAATGAAGTATTACTAGCTGAAGGCAGCTGACATGGTGAAAAGAATGTCAGACTGATGAAAGGGACACAGGCTGATTTGAAACCAAACCCTGATCCTTTTTAAAGAAGAATAAGACATTTTATACACACACATGATACCAAAAGCACAAACAACCAAAGGAAAAATACATTAGATTTTATCAAAATTAAAAACTTTTGTGCATCAAAGGACACTGGCAAGAAAGTCAAAGAACTCACAGGATGAGAGAAAATATTGGCAAATTATCTGTTAAGGTCTAATATCCAGAGTATCCAGAAGATATACAGAATTCCTATAATTCAATAAAAAGACAAATCAATTTTTTAAATGGGCAGAGGATTTGAATAAATATTTCTTCAAAGAAGATATATAAATGGCTCATATACACATAAAAATGTTGAATGTCTTAAATCATTAGGGAAATATCCATCAAAAACTGCAGCGAGATGCTACTTTACACTCACTGGGATGGCTATGAGAAGAGATAGACAACGACAGTGTTGCCAAAGACATGGAGAAATTGAAACCCTCAAACATTGTAGATGGAAGAGTGTAAAATGGAGCAGCCACTGTGGAAGTCAGTCTGCCAGGTCCTCAAAAAGTTAAACATAAGAGTTGCCATATGATCTAGCAATTCTGCTAGGGATGCACCCTAGAATTAAAAACATGTCCACACCAAAAGTAGTACATGCATGTCCACAGCAGCATTATTCATAAAAGCCAAAATAAAGTAGAAAGAACCAAATGTCCACTAAGTGATGAATGGATGAACTGATACAGTGATGGCTCCATACAATGGAATATCACTCAGCCTTGCAAAGGAATGATCCATGCTGCAGCATGGGAGGACCTTAGAAACAACATGCTTCATGAAAAGAAACCAGACACAAAAGGCCACATACTGTATGATTCGTTTATATGAAAGATCTAGAATAGGCAAATCCATAGGGACTCAAAGTAGATTAGTAGTTACCTGGGCCTGAGGGAAGACAGCACTGGGGTGTGATGGCTAATGGGTACCATGTTTCTTTTTGGGCTGATGAAAATGTTCTGGGGTTAGATAATGGTGATTGTTTGCTATACAACCTTGAGAATATACTAACCGCCACTGAATTGTACACTTTATAATACTGCGTTGATGGTATGTGGATCATGTCTCAATTTAACACAAAGAAGCATGTTGTACTGTATAGAACACCAGGTGCCAGAAGACCAAACATGCTGGCAGATGGAAAAAAGCGGAGTGAAGATTCACTCTCCCTTGACAAAGATCGAGAGTGAGTCAGTGGCGAGGCTGGGAGCCACACAGCTTGTCCTGCCTTGTGATCCCCTCCTCTTCCTATTCCAGATGGTTTTTCAGTTAATTTGTTTTGTAACACTAATATTCAATAAGATGAGGTTACAAAGAGGAAGAATGTGAGTGCCACATGACTGGTTAAGTATGGATTCTCAAACTAGGGCTTTAAATATCCTTTGTGATTTTTTTTGGCATGAAAACTTGTAAGACCACTGGTGGGCTCTGTACAAGTCGGCTACTCCCTCATTCTATATCTTCCTCTGCCCACTTTCCTCCCAGCTATTAAAAACGAATGTAGGCTGGGCACAGCAGCTCAAGCCTGTAATCTCAGCACTTTGGGAGGCCAAAGCAGAAGGTGAGCTTGAGCCCAGGAGTTTGAGACCAGCCTGGGTAACACAGTGAGACCCTGTTTCTATTTTTTTTTTTAACAACCAAAAATAATGACTGTAAAGCAATATGTAGCCAAACAACTTAGCAAAGTTTGTTATCTTTCCTCCAAAATTATCTCACTCTCCAACCTTCCCTCTTTCTTGACAGCTCATCCATAGCCTTGAGCTCAGCATTACCTCTGAACCAGGAAGCTCTTCTCCAGCTGACATTAGGATCTTTGCCTTTGTCCCTAATGAAATCAAAATATAGGGCCACTCGATATTACCCTATTTTCCTCCTGTTCTAAGGCATTCTTTTCTTGACTAAGGTTGTGCCTGGGCCATGGACAGACTGAGTGGGAACTGGCTCAACGGCTCAAGTTTGAGGACTCTACAGCAACTCTTTTCCACAAACCAAATGATATGAATGTTTTTATTTATTTATATTTATGTTTCCACTTTTTAAAAGTCTTTTTGTAGAGATCGGGGTCTCACTTTGTTGCCCAGGCTGATCTTGAACTCCTGGGGCTCAAGCGACCTGCCTGTCTTGGCCTCCTAAAGTGCTGGGATTACAGGCATGAGCCAGCACGCCCAGCCTCGAGTGTTTTTAGATTCACAGTAGATGATCATTTCCATTTCTGGTTCAATTCCTTCATTTTATACATTAAACTAAGGTGCACTGACTCCCAGTCCATCGCCTTTTTGGTATCTTTATGGGAGTAAAATGTGGCAAGCTTTTTTTTAGCCTCAAAGACTGTCTCAGTGCAAAAGTTTAAGAAGTACTGCTCTAAATAATTTTTTTAAATATGGCTTATGAGGAAAATAAATATTTTTGTACAAGCCTTTTGCTGTAGAACAATGGGACAGAATAAAGGTAGCTCACAAAATAAGGGAACATTTCTTGCCTGTTTTTCCTCCAAATTCTTCTGTACAGGTCCAGACAGATGGGCTACGTTTCCTTTCTATTAACTGAGGAGACAGAGATGAAAGGACTGGAGCATGTCATCACTGTCTTAAATGTACTGAAATCCTAACAGCTTTAGCTGAAAAAATGTCCAAAGCAGGCCATGAAAATAAATTTAAATGACAAACTCCAAAATGATCTATGCTAGAATCTCAAGGCAGTCAGGGAAAACTGGTTCCATGGAGGAAGGTAGTCAAAGAAATAAGCAGATGACCTAGACCCTCACCCAATATGTGCAATGTACTTAGGGAGAAAGTAACCTCTTTCCTTTATTCATCTACATAGGTTCATGAGCCACACATCTCCCCACACCAAGCTCCTCAATACAAGACCTCAGACTGCATCACATAAATGCTTTTTCAGGGGCAAAGTCTAGAGAATCTGAAACGGTAAGCCTTTTTTTTTTTTGAGATGAAGTCTCACTCTGTTGCCCAGGCTGGAGTGCAGTGGTGTGATCTTGGCTCACTGCAACCTCCACCTACTGGGGTCAAGTGATTCTCCTGCCTCAGCCTTCAGAGTAGCTGGGATTACAGGTGCCCATCCCCATGCCCAGTTAATTTTTTTGTATTTTTAGTAGAGACGGGGTTTCACCATGTTGGCCAGGCTGGTCTCGAACTCCTGAGCCCAAGTGATCCACCCACCTTGGCCTCCCAAAGTGCTGGGATTACAGCATGAGCCACCATGCCCAGCTGTGAGCCTGTACCTTAATCAAAGTCCTGAGAATAACCTTGAAGAAGACTCCCTTGCAATGAGGAAAAACCAAAGAAGCAAGGGACCTGGAATCTGGCAGACCTGGGTTTGAATTCTGGCTCTGTCACTTTCTGGTGAAGTGACTTGAGTAATGAACATGAGCCTTTCTGGGTAGCATTTACAGCACAAAGCAATTTGAGGAATAAATGAAAGAGCACGTGTCTAGTGCCTAGCAATGCCCTGGAAACAGTGCCGGTGCTCAGCCGTCATGTCACACCAGCACTGACCGGTGAGCATAAACCCTGGGGATGCCCAGAGCTGGTACAGCCAGGAGCTCCAGAAGCATGGGATTCTCAGAGGGAAATGGAGCTCACTGCTGTACAGGTCCTGTTCAAGTTAGAAAGTAAGATACAATGCACACAAAGCCAAATTGTCATCATTCAGCTCCTATTACAGGGGAACTAAGAGCTGCATTGAAAATTACTTGCAAAGCTTGTAAGTGGTTCTGCCACTTATTAGCCATGTGAACCTTAGCAAATTACCTAGCGTCTCTGAGTTTCAACTTCCTCATCTGCAAAATGGAAATGATAATAATAACCGCATCGCAAGAGTTGTTGGAAAAATGAAAATGAGATATCACAGGAGGTAACATGTATGGAGCATTTACCATACGCCAAGCAGCGTTCTAAGAACTTCGGACATGTTATCTCACTTGTATAAGTACTTAGGTGCCTACAACATAAACAGCACCTAGTAAATTAAGTATTGAAAAAATGCTTTGGGGCAGAGGAAGAAATGCTAAGCTTCTGTGAGAAGAGAAGACAGCTTGTTACACAGGTGAAAAGAATAAGCGGCAGCTGAGAGAAGAAAAGTATAAGAGTTGCTAGGTGTGACGATCTCAAGACTTTGCAACCATTACAAATTTAAACAGCCACCCTAAATCACCCCAAAGGACAGACCCGAGTTGTTCTTTTCGTCTTTAATGTTTGTGCCTCTCCAAATCAGAGAAGAAGCTGCCAGGATTCCAGTACATACCAAAACATGATGACAATACCCTCAACTGTGCAAACTTTTGTGCATCTACCGCTATGTAAAGGAAGCCGAAGTCAGTAGACTGGGGGGAACAGTAAGGCATGTTTGTGACCGAAGCTCAATTTGCCATCACAGTGTGGCCACACCTGCCTCACTAATATCCTAATAGTGGGATAAATAATTCAATAGGGATAAAGCCTGGATTTTCCTCTTCTTCTCTCTTAGTGCTTACATTCTTGGCACGGTATCGATGTGCCATAGACAAGCCAATATGTGAGTGTGCTCTCTCTGAATAAAGTACAGCCTTTCTACATTGCCAAGTCATCCAGTTTCTAAAATTATTGTTAGAACCAATGAAGTGACTACGAGAATTTTCAAAAATAAGCCATCAGTCTGGACCTGTGTATAGGAATGAAGGAGACGCACTTAAGTCAGGGAAAAAATATAAACATACTTAACATTTAGGATTATCAACCATTGCTGCTTTTCCATAAACCATTTCATTCATGATTTCATCTGTAAAAAAAAAAAAAAAAAAAAAAAAAAAAAAAAAAAAAAAAAAAAAAAAAAAAAAAAAAAAAAAAAAAAAAAAAAAAAAAAAAAAAAAAAAAAAAAAAAAAAAAAAAAAAAAAAAAAAAAAAAAAAAAAAAAAAAAAAAAAAAAAAAAAAAAAAAAAAAAAAAAAAAAAAAAAAAAAAAAAAAAAAAAAAAAAAAAAAAAAAAAAAAAAAAAAAAAAAAAAAAAAAAAAAAAAAAAAAAAAAAAAAAAAAAAAAAAAAAAAAAAAAAAAAAAAAAAAAAAAAAAAAAAAAAAAAAAAAAAAAAAAAAAAAAAAAAAAAAAAAAAAAAAAAAAAAAAAAAAAAAAAAAAAAAAAAAAAAAAAAAAAAAAAAAAAAAAAAAAAAAAAAAAAAAAAAAAAAAAAAAAAGACACAAACCAAAGGAAACCCAAGGGACCTGGAATCTGGCAGACCTGGGTTTGAATTCTGGCTCTGTCACTTTCTGGTGAAGTGACTTGAGTAATGAACATGAGCCTTTCTGGGTAGCATTTACAGCACAAAGCAATTTGAGGAATAAATGAAAGAGCACGTGTCTAGTGCCTAGCAATGCCCTGGAAACAGTGCCGGTGCTCAGCCGTCATGTCACACCAGCACTGACCGGTGAGCATAAACCCTGGGGATGCCCAGAGCTGGTACAGCCAGGAGCTCCAGAAGCATGGGATTCTCAGAGGGAAATGGAGCTCACTGCTGTACAGGTCCTGTTCAAGTTAGAAAGTAAGATACAATGCACACAAAGCCAAATTGTCATCATTCAGCTCCTATTACAGGGGAACTAAGAGCTGCATTGAAAATTACTTGCAAAGCTTGTAAGTGGTTCTGCCACTTATTAGCCATGTGAACCCTTATAAAACAAGGTTCATATGGGTGTCAGTCACTGCTCAGATTTTCTTACCATGTGAAATTTTTTTCTGTCTGTATTTTTGTCTATATAATTTAAAACTGAAAATGCACAGGAGGTAGCTAATGCTAGAGATGGGCTGAGACCCTATACAAACTTAAAGAATTGCAGAGTTTTATTGCTCGAAGAAATCTGAGAGATTATCTAATTTGAACCCCTTATTCATTTTACAGATAATATGATTAAAAACTCATAAATATAATTAACTAACTTACAAATACTGGAGGAATAGCAGGCCTTCAAATGAATCCTTATGTAATTCAGTCAAGTTATTTTCACTGAGAATTCTGGAAAATGAAAAGGTATTTCTAGATTAAAATGCAAAACCATTCTTAACTTAATGGGCTATTTAAAAATAGGCCATAGATTAGACTGGATCTATTGGTTGTAGACTGAATAGAAAAAGAATGGTATGTGAACCCTTATAAAACAAGGTTCATATGGGTGTCAGTCACTGCTCAGATTTTCTTACCATGTGAAATTTTTTTCTGTCTGTATTTTGTCTATATAATTTAAAACTGAAAATGCACAGGAGGTAGCTAATGCTAGAGATGGGCTGAGACCCTATACAAACTTAAAGAATTGCAGAATTTTATTGCTCGAAGAAATCTGAGAGATTATCTAATTTGAACCCCTTATTCATTTTACAGATAATATGACTAAAAACTCATAAATATAATTAACTAACTTACAAATACTGGAGGAATAGCAGGCCTTCAAATGAATCCTTATGTAATTCAGTCAAGTTATTTTCACTGAGAATTCTGGAAAATGAAAAGGTATTTCTAGATTAAAATGCAAAACCATTCTTAACTTAATGGGCTATTTAAAATAGGCCATAGATTAGACTGGATCTATTGGTTGTAGACTGAATAGAAAAAGAATGGTATGTGAACCCTTATAAAACAAGGTTCATATGGGTGTCAGTCACTGCTCAGATTTTCTTACCATGTGAAATTTTTTTCTGTCTGTATTTTGTCTATATAATTTAAAACTGAAAATGCACAGGAGGTAGCTAATGCTAGAGATGGGCTGAGACCCTATACAAACTTAAAGAATTGCAGAATTTTATTGCTCAAGAAATCTGAGAGATTATCTAATTTGAACCCCTTATTCATTTTACAGATAATATGATTAAAAACTCATAAATATAATTAACTAACTTACAAATACTGGAGGAATAGCAGGCCTTCAAATGAATCCTTATGTAATTCAGTCAAGTTATTTTCACTGAGAATTCTGGAAAATGAAAAGGTATTTCTAGATTAAAATGCAAAACCATTCTTAACTTAATGGGCTATTTAAAAATAGGCCATAGATTAGACTGGATCTATTGGTTGTAGACTGAATAGAAAAAGAATGGTATGTGAACCCTTATAAAACAAGGTTCATATGGGTGTCAGTCACTGCTCAGATTTTCTTACCATGTGAAATTTTTTTCTGTCTGTATTTTGTCTATATAATTTAAAACTGAAAATGCACAGGAGGTAGCTAATGCTAGAGATGGGCTGAGACCCTATACAAACTTAAAGAATTGCAGATTTTTATTGCTCGAAGAAATCTGAGAGATTATCTAATTTGAACCCCTTATTCATTTTACAGATAATATGACTAAAAACTCATAAATATAATTAACTAACTTACAAATACTGGAGGAATAGCAGGCCTTCAAATGAATCCTTATGTAATTCAGTCAAGTTATTTTCACTGAGAATTCTGGAAAATGAAAAGGTATTTCTAGATTAAAATGCAAAACCATTCTTAACTTAATGGGCTATTTAAAAATAGGCCATAGATTAGACTGGATCTATTGGTTGTAGACTGAATAGAAAAAGAATGGTATGTGAACCCTTATAAAACAAGGTTCATATGGGTGTCAGTCACTGCTCAGATTTTCTTACCATGTGAAATTTTTTTCTGTCTGTATTTTGTCTATATAATTTAAAACTGAAAATGCACAGGAGGTAGCTAATGCTAGAGATGGGCTGAGACCCTATACAAACTTAAAGAATTGCAGAATTTTATTGCTCGAAGAAATCTGAGAGATTATCTAATTTGAACCCCTTATTCATTTTACAGATAATATGACTAAAAACTCATAAATATAATTAACTAACTTACAAATACTGGAGGAATAGCAGGCCTTCAAATGAATCCTTATGTAATTCAGTCAAGTTATTTTCACTGAGAATTCTGGAAAATGAAAAGGTATTTCTAGATTAAAATGCAAAACCATTCTTAACTTAATGGGCTATTTAAAAATAGGCCATAGATTAGACTGGATCTATTGGTTGTAGACTGAATAGAAAAAGAATGGTATGTGAACCCTTATAAAACAAGGTTCATATGGGTGTCAGTCACTGCTCAGATTTTCTTACCATGTGAAATTTTTTTCTGTCTGTATTTTGTCTATATAATTTAAAACTGAAAATGCACAGGAGGTAGCTAATGCTAGAGATGGGCTGAGACCCTATACAAACTTAAAGAATTGCAGAATTTTATTGCTCAAGAAATCTGAGAGATTATCTAATTTGAACCCCTTATTCATTTTACAGATAATATGACTAAAAACTCATAAATATAATTAACTAACTTACAAATACTGGAGGAATAGCAGGCCTTCAAATGAATCCTTATGTAATTCAGTCAAGTTATTTTCACTGAGAATTCTGGAAAATGAAAAGGTATTTCTAGATTAAAATGCAAAACCATTCTTAACTTAATGGGCTATTTAAAAATAGGCCATAGATTAGACTGGATCTATTGGTTGTAGACTGAATAGAAAAAGAATGGTATGTGAACCCTTATAAAACAAGGTTCATATGGGTGTCAGTCACTGCTCAGATTTTCTTACCATGTGAAATTTTTTTCTGTCTGTATTTTGTCTATATAATTTAAAACTGAAAATGCACAGGAGGTAGCTAATGCTAGAGATGGGCTGAGACCCTATACAAACTTAAAGAATTGCAGAATTTTATTGCTCGAAGAAATCTGAGAGATTATCTAATTTGAACCCCTTATTCATTTTACAGATAATATGACTAAAAACTCATAAATATAATTAACTAACTTACAAATACTGGAGGAATAGCAGGCCTTCAAATGAATCCTTATGTAATTCAGTCAAGTTATTTTCACTGAGAATTCTGGAAAATGAAAAGGTATTTCTAGATTAAAATGCAAAACCATTCTTAACTTAATGGGCTATTTAAAAATAGGCCATAGATTAGACTGGATCTATTGGTTGTAGACTGAATAGAAAAAGAATGGTATGTGAACCCTTATAAAACAAGGTTCATATGGGTGTCAGTCACTGCTCAGATTTTCTTACCATGTGAAATTTTTTTCTGTCTGTATTTTGTCTATATAATTTAAAACTGAAAATGCACAGGAGGTAGCTAATGCTAGAGATGGGCTGAGACCCTATACAAACTTAAAGAATTGCAGAATTTTATTGCTCAAGAAATCTGAGAGATTATCTAATTTGAACCCCTTATTCATTTTACAGATAATATGACTAAAAACTCATAAATATAATTAACTAACTTACAAATACTGGAGGAATAGCAGGCCTTCAAATGAATCCTTATGTAATTCAGTCAAGTTATTTTCACTGAGAATTCTGGAAAATGAAAAGGTATTTCTAGATTAAAATGCAAAACCATTCTTAACTTAATGGGCTATTTAAAATAGGCCATAGATTAGACTGGATCTATTGGTTGTAGACTGAATAGAAAAAGAATGGTATGTGAACCCTTATAAAACAAGGTTCATATGGGTGTCAGTCACTGCTCAGATTTTCTTACCATGTGAAATTTTTTTCTGTCTGTATTTTGTCTATATAATTTAAAACTGAAAATGCACAGGAGGTAGCTAATGCTAGAGATGGGCTGAGACCCTATACAAACTTAAAGAATTGCAGAATTTTATTGCTCAAGAAATCTGAGAGATTATCTAATTTGAACCCCTTATTCATTTTACAGATAATATGACTAAAAACTCATAAATATAATTAACTAACTTACAAATACTGGAGGAATAGCAGGCCTTCAAATGAATCCTTATGTAATTCAGTCAAGTTATTTTCACTGAGAATTCTGGAAAATGAAAAGGTATTTCTAGATTAAAATGCAAAACCATTCTTAACTTAATGGGCTATTTAAAAATAGGCCATAGATTAGACTGGATCTATTGGTTGTAGACTGAATAGAAAAAGAATGGTATGTGAACCCTTATAAAACAAGGTTCATATGGGTGTCAGTCACTGCTCAGATTTTCTTACCATGTGAAATTTTTTTCTGTCTGTATTTTGTCTATATAATTTAAAACTGAAAATGCACAGGAGGTAGCTAATGCTAGAGATGGGCTGAGACCCTATACAAACTTAAAGAATTGCAGAATTTTATTGCTCGAAGAAATCTGAGAGATTATCTAATTTGAACCCCTTATTCATTTTACAGATAATATGACTAAAAACTCATAAATATAATTAACTAACTTACAAATACTGGAGGAATAGCAGGCCTTCAAATGAATCCTTATGTAATTCAGTCAAGTTATTTTCACTGAGAATTCTGGAAAATGAAAAGGTATTTCTAGATTAAAATGCAAAACCATTCTTAACTTAATGGGCTATTTAAAAATAGGCCATAGATTAGACTGGATCTATTGGTTGTAGACTGAATAGAAAAAGAATGGTATGTGAACCCTTATAAAACAAGGTTCATATGGGTGTCAGTCACTGCTCAGATTTTCTTACCATGTGAAATTTTTTTCTGTCTGTATTTTGTCTATATAATTTAAAACTGAAAATGCACAGGAGGTAGCTAATGCTAGAGATGGGCTGAGACCCTATACAAACTTAAAGAATTGCAGAATTTTATTGCTCGAAGAAATCTGAGAGATTATCTAATTTGAACCCCTTATTCATTTTACAGATAATATGACTAAAAACTCATAAATATAATTAACTAACTTACAAATACTGGAGGAATAGCAGGCCTTCAAATGAATCCTTATGTAATTCAGTCAAGTTATTTTCACTGAGAATTCTGGAAAATGAAAAGGTATTTCTAGATTAAAATGCAAAACCATTCTTAACTTAATGGGCTATTTAAAAATAGGCCATAGATTAGACTGGATCTATTGGTTGTAGACTGAATAGAAAAAGAATGGTATGTGAACCCTTATAAAACAAGGTTCATATGGGTGTCAGTCACTGCTCAGATTTTCTTACCATGTGAAATTTTTTTCTGTCTGTATTTTGTCTATATAATTTAAAACTGAAAATGCACAGGAGGTAGCTAATGCTAGAGATGGGCTGAGACCCTATACAAACTTAAAGAATTGCAGAATTTTATTGCTCGAAGAAATCTGAGAGATTATCTAATTTGAACCCCTTATTCATTTTACAGATAATATGACTAAAAACTCATAAATATAATTAACTAACTTACAAATACTGGAGGAATAGCAGGCCTTCAAATGAATCCTTATGTAATTCAGTCAAGTTATTTTCACTGAGAATTCTGGAAAATGAAAAGGTATTTCTAGATTAAAATGCAAAACCATTCTTAACTTAATGGGCTATTTAAAAATAGGCCATAGATTAGACTGGATCTATTGGTTGTAGACTGAATAGAAAAAGAATGGTATGTGAACCCTTATAAAACAAGGTTCATATGGGTGTCAGTCACTGCTCAGATTTTCTTACCATGTGAAATTTTTTTCTGTCTGTATTTTGTCTATATAATTTAAAACTGAAAATGCACAGGAGGTAGCTAATGCTAGAGATGGGCTGAGACCCTATACAAACTTAAAGAATTGCAGAATTTTATTGCTCGAAGAAATCTGAGAGATTATCTAATTTGAACCCCTTATTCATTTTACAGATAATATGACTAAAAACTCATAAATATAATTAACTAACTTACAAATACTGGAGGAATAGCAGGCCTTCAAATGAATCCTTATGTAATTCAGTCAAGTTATTTTCACTGAGAATTCTGGAAAATGAAAAGGTATTTCTAGATTAAAATGCAAAACCATTCTTAACTTAATGGGCTATTTAAAAATAGGCCATAGATTAGACTGGATCTATTGGTTGTAGACTGAATAGAAAAAGAATGGTATGTGAACCCTTATAAAACAAGGTTCATATGGGTGTCAGTCACTGCTCAGATTTTCTTACCATGTGAAATTTTTTTCTTTCTGTATTTTGTCTATATAATTTAAAACTGAAAATGCACAGGAGGTAGCTAATGCTAGAGATGGGCTGAGACCCTATACAAACTTAAAGAATTGCAGAATTTTATTGCTCGAAGAAATCTGAGAGATTATCTAATTTGAACCCCTTATTCATTTTACAGATAATATGACTAAAAACTCATAAATATAATTAACTAACTTACAAATACTGGAGGAATAGCAGGCCTTCAAATGAATCCTTATGTAATTCAGTCAAGTTATTTTCACTGAGAATTCTGGAAAATGAAAAGGTATTTCTAGATTAAAATGCAAAACCATTCTTAACTTAATGGGCTATTTAAAATAGGCCATAGATTAGACTGGATCTATTGGTTGTAGACTGAATAGAAAAAGAATGGTATGTGAACCCTTATAAAACAAGGTTCATATGGGTGTCAGTCACTGCTCAGATTTTCTTACCATGTGAAATTTTTTTCTGTCTGTATTTTGTCTATATAATTTAAAACTGAAAATGCACAGGAGGTAGCTAATGCTAGAGATGGGCTGAGACCCTATACAAACTTAAAGAATTGCAGAGTTTTATTGCTCGAAGAAATCTGAGAGATTATCTAATTTGAACCCCTTATTCATTTTACAGATAATATGACTAAAAACTCATAAATATAATTAACTAACTTACAAATACTGGAGGAATAGCAGGCCTTCAAATGAATCCTTATGTAATTCAGTCAAGTTATTTTCACTGAGAATTCTGGAAAATGAAAAGGTATTTCTAGATTAAAATGCAAAACCATTCTTAACTTAATGGGCTATTTAAAAATAGGCCATAGATTAGACTGGATCTATTGGTTGTAGACTGAATAGAAAAAGAATGGTATGTGAACCCTTATAAAACAAGGTTCATATGGGTGTCAGTCACTGCTCAGATTTTCTTACCATGTGAAATTTTTTTCTGTCTGTATTTTGTCTATATAATTTAAAACTGAAAATGCACAGGAGGTAGCTAATGCTAGAGATGGGCTGAGACCCTATACAAACTTAAAGAATTGCAGAATTTTATTGCTCAAGAAATCTGAGAGATTATCTAATTTGAACCCCTTATTCATTTTACAGATAATATGACTAAAAACTCATAAATATAATTAACTAACTTACAAATACTGGAGGAATAGCAGGCCTTCAAATGAATCCTTATGTAATTCAGTCAAGTTATTTTCACTGAGAATTCTGGAAAATGAAAAGGTATTTCTAGATTAAAATGCAAAACCATTCTTAACTTAATGGGCTATTTAAAAATAGGCCATAGATTAGACTGGATCTATTGGTTGTAGACTGAATAGAAAAAGAATGGTATGTGAACCCTTATAAAACAAGGTTCATATGGGTGTCAGTCACTGCTCAGATTTTCTTACCATGTGAAATTTTTTTCTGTCTGTATTTTGTCTATATAATTTAAAACTGAAAATGCACAGGAGGTAGCTAATGCTAGAGATGGGCTGAGACCCTATACAAACTTAAAGAATTGCAGAATTTTATTGCTCGAAGAAATCTGAGAGATTATCTAATTTGAACCCCTTATTCATTTTACAGATAATATGACTAAAAACTCATAAATATAATTAACTAACTTACAAATACTGGAGGAATAGCAGGCCTTCAAATGAATCCTTATGTAATTCAGTCAAGTTATTTTCACTGAGAATTCTGGAAAATGAAAAAGGTATTTCTAGATTAAAATGCAAAAACCATTCTTAACTTAATGGGCTATTTAAAAATAGGCCATAGATTAGACTGGATCTATTGGTTGTAGACTGAATAGAAAAAGAATGGTATGTGAACCCTTATAAAACAAGGTTCATATGGGTGTCAGTCACTGCTCAGATTTTCTTACCATGTGAAATTTTTTTCTGTCTGTATTTTGTCTATATAATTTAAAAACTGAAAATGCACAGGAGGTAGCTAATGCTAGAGATGGGCTGAGACCCTATACAAACTTAAAGAATTGCAGAATTTTATTGCTCGAAGAAATCTGAGAGATTATCTAATTTGAACCCCTTATTCATTTTACAGATAATATGACTAAAAACTCATAAATATAATTAACTAACTTACAAATACTGGAGGAATAGCAGGCCTTCAAATGAATCCTTATGTAATTCAGTCAAGTTATTTTCACTGAGAATTCTGGAAAATGAAAAAGGTATTTCTAGATTAAAATGCAAAACCATTCTTAACTTAATGGGCTATTTAAAAATAGGCCATAGATTAGACTGGATCTATTGGTTGTAGACTGAATAGAAAAAGAATGGTATGTGAACCCTTATAAAACAAGGTTCATATGGGTGTCAGTCACTGCTCAGATTTTCTTACCATGTGAAATTTTTTTCTGTCTGTATTTTGTCTATATAATTTAAAAACTGAAAATGCACAGGAGGTAGCTAATGCTAGAGATGGGCTGAGACCCTATACAAACTTAAAGAATTGCAGAATTTTATTGCTCGAAGAAATCTGAGAGATTATCTAATTTGAACCCCTTATTCATTTTACAGATAATATGACTAAAAACTCATAAATATAATTAACTAACTTACAAATACTGGAGGAATAGCAGGCCTTCAAATGAATCCTTATGTAATTCAGTCAAGTTATTTTCACTGAGAATTCTGGAAAATGAAAAAGGTATTTCTAGATTAAAATGCAAAACCATTCTTAACTTAATGGGCTATTTAAAAATAGGCCATAGATTAGACTGGATCTATTGGTTGTAGACTGAATAGAAAAAGAATGGTATGTGAACCCTTATAAAACAAGGTTCATATGGGTGTCAGTCACTGCTCAGATTTTCTTACCATGTGAAATTTTTTTCTGTCTGTATTTTGTCTATATAATTTAAAAACTGAAAATGCACAGGAGGTAGCTAATGCTAGAGATGGGCTGAGACCCTATACAAACTTAAAGAATTGCAGAATTTTATTGCTCGAAGAAATCTGAGAGATTATCTAATTTGAACCCCTTATTCATTTTACAGATAATATGACTAAAAACTCATAAATATAATTAACTAACTTACAAATACTGGAGGAATAGCAGGCCTTCAAATGAATCCTTATGTAATTCAGTCAAGTTATTTTCACTGAGAATTCTGGAAAATGAAAAAGGTATTTCTAGATTAAAATGCAAACTACAACTATTTGCTACACAGGACTATCTCCTGCATGTGGAGGAAAGCTGGGTCATGGTCACTTCAAGATGGTGGTATCTGCTGTGCTTTCATTCAAACCTTTTCTTACATTTTCCTTTTGCAAGTTTAGAATATTTTTTTCCCCAAGATGTGTGTCTGATGTTACACAATGGCCCTTCAAAATCCTATTCAAATGGCACTGTTCTAGTTACATCCTCCTGGGTCCAAATTGAAGGCATTTTTTCCTCTTCTATGCTCCAGAAACAATTTATCCCTCCTAGTGCCCACATCCATTTCTTCTTTTTAATGTAGTTATTTTTTATCCCATTTCTTCTGAGCATAAACTCCTTGAAAGCATGGACTAGGTCTTGCTCATGTGCATTGCCCACCATGTTTAAAACTGACACATGGAAATAAAGCAAACTCAAATATTTGGTAAATAAATGAATAGCTGGGGGAGTGAGTAGAAGGAAAATAACTATTTTAAAGGAAACGTAGTTTTATTATTTCATGGCCTCTGTAGCACTTTGGCATCCACTTGAGGGTCTTTACACCCACTTCCCTTAAGCCTTCTATATTTGAAAGAATCTGTTTGCAAAAGACCATCACTAATGAGCTTAATAAGGATTAATGACATACACGCCTCTATGGACAAAGGGTAAGAATCAAGTTTTCATAGCAATGAACATAGTATCTTCTTGTCTCTAAACAGACAGAAATACAGGGATCCCTTTCTTGGTAACAGGGCTGGGGAGATCGTTATTTTGTAATTAGTGAAGAGTTAGGGGCATTTCTGATGTGCTTCTTAGTGTAAACATTTCTAGCTCTACCACTTAACCATCATTTTAAACATCTGTTTTAATATAACAATTCCTGAAATGAAATCCTTAATACCAGCCTATTCTCTTGGTAGCTTAATATTCTTGATAATATTATTGATATAATTCAGCTGATTTTTAATATTTAAATGTTAATTTAATTCCGATTAAATTACCAAAAAATTCTGGATTAATGATGTTCAAATGAATGTAGGTGGTCTCCATTTTCTTCTCCTTTAGGCAACAATCTGAAGTTAACTTTAATTCCTTTCATCCTACTGAACCAACTTTTTGAAATCTTTTTTTGTGAAGGTCAGACAGTAAATATTTTAGGCTTTGTGGGCCACGTATGATCTCTCTCGCATATTTCTCTGTTTCTTTTCTTTTTCTTTCACAGTCCTTTAAAAATGCAAAAACCATTCTTAACTTAATGGGCTATTTAAAAATAGGCCATAGACACACACACACACACACACACACACACACACACACACACACACACACACACACACACACACACACACACACACACACACACACACACACACACACACACACACACACACACACACACACACACACACACACACACACACACACACACACACACACACACACACACACACACACACACACACACACACACACACACACACACACACACACACACACACACACACACACACACACACACACACACACACACACACACACACACACACACACACACACACACACACACACACACACACACACACACACACACACACACACACACACACACACACACACACACACACACACACACACACACACACACACACACACACACACACACACACACACACACACACACACACACACACACACACACACACACACACACACACACACACACACACACACACACACACACACACACACACACACACACACACACACACACACACACACACACACACACACACACACACACACACACACACACACACACACACACACACACACACAAGCACACCCCTACCCACTCTTCCCACCAAATTGTATTATTTCACGCCTCCTCTCTAGATCACAAAATCACTTTCAGAATCCAACACTGGGTGGCACCAAGATCAGCAGAACCTCCATTTCCTCCTCTGTTTTCCCAACCTTATTATGAAAGCCCCACATGGAACCATGTCAGGGCTGCAAGTGAAGCCATTCAACCTTTTCCCCCCATCAAAAGAATCTGAGAACTACAATGTGCATAAAGTGCACATAATATAAATATTGTTTATATTTAATTTAATTTAATTTTTGAGACAGGGTCTCACTCTGTTCCCAGACTGGTCTCAAACTCCTGGCTCAAGTGATCCTCCTGTCTCTGCCTCCCAAAGTGCTGGGATTACAAGCATCATTTTTTTTTTTTTTTTTTTTTTTTTTTTTTTTTTTTTTTTTTTTTTTTTTTTTTTTTTTTTTTTTTTTTTTTTTTTTTTTTTTTTTTTTTTTTTTTTTTTTTTTTTTTTTTTTTTTTTTTTTTTTTTTTTTTTTTTTTTTTTTTTTTTTTTTTTTTTTTTTTTTTTTTTTTTTTTTTTTTTTTTTTTTTTTTTTTTTTTTTTTTTTTTTTTTTTTTTTTTTTTTTTTTTTTTTTTTTTTTGAGAAGGAGTCTTGCTCTGTTGCCCAGGCTGGTCTCAAACTCCTGGCTCAAGTGATCCTCCTGTCTCTGCCTCCCAAAGTGCTGGGATTACAAGCATGAGCCACCGCTACCAGCCTCTTCCCTCCTATCATTTTTTTTTTTTTTTTTTTTTTTTTTTTTTTTTTTTTTTTTTTTTTTTTTTTTTTTTTGAGAAGGAGTCTTGCTCTGTTGCCCAGGCTGGTCTCAAACTCCTGGCTCAAGTGATCCTCCTGTCTCTGCCTCCCAAAGTGCTGGGATTACAAGCATGAGCCACCGCCCAGCCTCTTCCCTCCTATCATTTTTTTTTTTTTTTTTTTTTTTTTTTTTTTTTTTTTTTTTTTTTTTTTTTTTTTTTTTTTTTTTTTGAGAAGGAGTCTTGCTCTGTTGCCCAGGCTGGTCTCAAACTCCTGGCTCAAGTGATCCTCCTGCCTCGGCCTCCCAAAGTGCTGGGATTACAAGCATGAGCCACCGCGCCCAGCCTCTTCCCTCCTATCCTTTTCATGTTCTGGAGACAGTAGCATACTTGGCCCTGGGTTTGACACAAAACAACTTGTACATATAGAAAGCTAGGGATAAAGATGAGTTCTGGACAAAACTAAAGGACTGAGTAATCATGTGAACAGCCAACACTCCTACATATGCTAGGCACTGATGAAGTGTTTCATATATTCACTCACCTTAATTTCACAACAATCCTATGAAATGCTAACTAGCATAATCTGCAGTTTAAAGGTGAGGAAATTGAGTCACAGAGCAGAATAACTTGCTCTGGGTCACCAAGCTAATAAATAGACCTGGGTTCAAACCCAGGCAGCCTGGCTCCGGAATCAACTCTTAACCACTTAGAGCACCATCACTGAGATCGGGAGAGGGACAGGCTGGTGTAAAGAGGGTGAAGCGAAAATGGGAGGAGAGCAGCAGTTAAGCAATGATGTGATGGAGCTAAATAAAAATGGATACGAAAACGAGTAAAAGACTAGAGTACAAGTAAAAGACTGGAGAAGGGGCCTAACATTAAAGGAGAATGAGGAGAAGGGAGAGTTGACAAGCAAAGGTGAAAGCAGAAAGTCAGTTGTCCCTATGGCTTGGGGAGATAAAGAAGGCCCAGGAAGGCCTCCAGGAAAAGGCTGCCATGTCAGGCAGGACACAGAGGACAATTGAGGAAAGGTGATTCTTACAAGATGGTGAAGATGCCATTGTAGGTGTTGGGCTCTGGCACAGGCACTTGGCGGAGCCTCTGCTCTGGGTTGAGATCAATACATGACAGCATCTTATTTTCGCAGGTACAGAGCTCACATATGTTGGTGCTTGTGGAGGCCTTCTGTGCCTCTGGTGCAGTTGAAGCCTTATTTTGGGCGTAACTTTCAGACTGCACCAATGAATCCTGAGTAGGTTCTAGCTCAGTAGGTGGACCTGTGACTTCAATCAGTTTTCGATGCAGAGTCTGAACCTGATCCGGATGAGGAGCTGTAGTCTTCTCCAGGGCTGTAGAATGTCCAATCTCTGTAGTGGGCTCTGGAGTTATGGCAAGCCCTGGGTCTGGAGGCTGAGTTGAGGTCTCCTCCATGGTTGGAGATGGTTTAACCTCTGTAGGAGGTTTTGTAGTTATGGTAAGCTCCAGGTCCAAAGGTTGAACTGTGGCTTGAGTCAGGTGTGACTGCTGAGTCTGAACCTGATCCGATGAGGAGCTGTAGTCTTCTCCAGGGGTGTAGAATGTCCAACCTCTGTCGTGGATTCTGGAGTGATGGTAAACCCCAGATCTAAAGGGTGAACTGCGGCTTGAGTCAGGTGTGAATGCTCTGGAGGTTGAGCTACAACTACATTAGGGAACTCTGGAGTCTGAGCTGGGGCCTCCTGAAGGGTTAGGAAAGACTCACCCTCCTCAGCGGTCTGTGGATGCTCACCTGCAGCCTCCTGCTGGGTTGGAGAGAGGTTCTCATTATTAATAGGTTGAATTGTGAAAGATCCAGCCTCTTCCGATGACTCTGGAGGCAGAGGTGGGCCCCTGTGCTGGATGGCGGGAGGTTCTACATCATTACCTGACCCTGAGAGCTGAGCTGTAGCCTCCTGGTGGACTAGAGGAGTTCCCACCTCTGCACTAGGCTCTGCTGCTATGGTGAGCTGCATGTCTGGAGGCTTAACAGAGACATTGGGCGAATCTGAATGCCAAGTTTGATGGTAACCTGGAGGTGAAACTGTGACTTCATGATGTCCTGGAGGCTGACCTGGGGTCTCCTGCTGGGTCGGAGAAGATTCGACCTCCCCAGAAGACTCAGAAGGCTGAGCTGGCTGCTCCTGCTCACTGATGGAAAGTTCACGCTCCATAGCAGGAACTGGAGGCTCAATTGGCGCCTCCTGTTGGGTTGCAGAAGGTTCCACCTCCTCTGGAAACTGAATTGGGGCCTCTTGCTGGGCTTGGGAAGATTCTGTGTCATTGGTGGGCTCTAAAGTTATGGTAACCTCCACATCTGCAGGTTGAACCGTAATGCTGGGCAAGTTATAATGAGCTTGGTCCTCACCTGGAGGTTGAACTGTCACCTCATGATTCGGTAGAGTTAGACTCTCCATAGAGGACTCTGGAGGCAGAGCTGGGGCCTCCTGCTGGGTTGAAGAAGGTTCTTCCTCCTCAGGGAGCTGTGGAAGCTGTGCTGGGGCTTCTTGCTGGACTGAAGAGGACTGGATGTCTTCAAGGGTCTCTGGATTTTGAGTTTCGGGCTCCAGATGGAATTGAGAAGGTCCAACTTGGTCAGAGGGCCCTGGAGGCTCATCTGACTTCACCCGGAGTTCTGGAGGCAGGCTGCCGGGATACGGTGTATCCATATTCGAATATTCATCCTGCAAAGTCTGTTTCTGACTCCGAGGTGTGGATAATTGAAGTGTAATCCCAACAATCTCAGCAAGGCTCCAACGCTGAGCTAGATCTTTCTTCAGGTTCTTGGGCGAAACAATAAATTTGGTTAGTTTTGAAACCTTACTGTCTAGCGGAACAAGTATTTCATCTGCCTAATGATGTGCAGCCCGATCTAGATCTGCAGTTTGACCCTTACTTTTGAGGCGAGGAAGCTGAACTAGGGTCTGGCTCTCATCCCCATCTAGCAGTGGACCTACCTCTGGGAGCCTTTCTTGCGGAGTCAGCTTGTCGTTTAAATCCTGCTGTGCAGCCGAGAACTGCTCTGGCCCCAGGGGCAGCTCTCCAGCTGAACCTGTGTCCAGGAATGGAACCAAATTTTCAGTCGATTCCTGGGGTGGGGCTGACATCTCTGAGGAAGCAGAGGGCCCCAGGTAATCAAAGTCCCCGGCGTCTGCCGGGAGAGTAGGCGCATGGGGAGATTCCCATGGGAGATGGGAGGAGTGGGAAGACGAGGGCTCAGGAGGCCCCAGGGGGTTAGAGGTCAGCTGGAGCGGCTCCTTGACCCACTCCAGAGGCTGAGCCTCCTTGACTAGTGGCCACAATAGTTGCCACATAAGGAGGGGCCATGGGCCCCAGACACGCAGCCGGGACATGACACGTGCTAGTGCCACACACTGAATGGGAGCCATTCTGGCAGCCCGGAGACGCTCGTGCCCCTTACAAGTGTGAGCCCCGCCCTGTCTTTATGACACCTTTATTTATGCCACCTTTATTAGGCTTGGGTCCAGATCTGCTCCATGTCACCAGGGCACTCTTATGTCACAATCCTGCCCAAGCGGGATCCCGCCTTCCCACCCCGCCCTGCCGGAACACCCCTCCCCTCCCCTTAGTGAGGAAGGATTTGGGCCTCAGACCCTGGTGGTCCCAGGACCCCAGTGCCTGCTGTGGTGGGGTAGGGTGGGGTAGGGTGGGGTAGGGTGGGGTGGGTGGGGTGGGGGCGCGGCAGAGCTTCCCAAGGAAGTCACGGGACCTCGCCTCAGGATATTCAGAAGTGCTAGTCCAGTTCTGGCAGGCTTCCTCCTTCAAGGTGAAATCCGAGAATACTCTTCCTTCCAGGGAGAGCAACTGACCTGCAAAATGGGCGCCAGTTAGGTTGGCAGGCAGGATGCACATTACAGTCATTTATTCCAAAGTGTTGCCATTTTCGCTAAACTGTTCCATGTTTGATAATTAATTCACCACCCTATTAGGTAGGGGCTGCCAGGGAATAAGCAAGGACTCCAAATTTTCTGTAGGAGGGGTGTTGGGAGTTGGCAATTCGGTCTGGGAGAGAAGGTTTTAATCCGAGTGAAGAGCCCTTTGCACTACTAGCCTGGGAGGAGGCTGAACTGTCATCCTGCCTTGACTCAACACAGCCATTACCCTAGAAGTTACAGCGCCACCCTTCAGAGATCTACCCTGTGTGCACACATGGAGAGAAGAGGCTTAGGTTGTTAAAGTCAGCATGTTAAATAATTTCCTGAAATGCGACTGTAACTAGAACCCAGCTGACTTCCCCCACAGCCATTCTTACCTATTTTATTACTGTCTGGCATAATTACCAGCATGTAAACTCCAAGAAGGTGCTTCATCTTATTCCAGTGCCTAGCTTAGGCATAGGGTGCATAGTGATGGCTTTAAAATTGAAGGGGGGCCGGGTGTGGCGGCTCACACCCATAATCCCAGAACTTTGGGAGGCCGAGGTGGGGGGATCACTGAGGTCAGAAGTTCGAGACTAGCCTGACCAACATGGTGAAACTCCGTCTCTAGAGAGAAACTCCATCTCAAAAAAAGAAAATAAAATAAAATTGAAGAGATTCCAAGATTCACCTCATTTAGGGATGGATCCATTGTTATAATCAGATTTCTGAAATGAGTGCTGACTACCCCTCACATTTCACAGGAAGCTAGACTTCTTAAAGCTTGAAGTTTCCTTGGTGGGTTTTATTTAAATTGAATTAAAATAATTATTTTACAGTGAAAAATTTCAAAACACTTTGCAACTTTGGGGTAAAAGTTAAATAAAACACTGTAGCCCCAAGTTAAGTTCCCACTGAAATGATACTTTTGCTCCTTTTTTTAAAAAAAAATTCCATAAATGGTAAATAATGACTGTTTTGAGATTAATTTAGAAACTTAATCCCTATAAGAGCTTTCATGTGCAGTCATGCATTTCTTGCCATGTGAGGAGCTTGAGAAATGTGTCATCAGGTGATTTCACCATTGTGCTAACATCATAGCATATACTTCCACAAACCTAGGTGGTATAGCCTACAGCACACCTAGGATACACGGTATGGCCTAGGACTCCTAGGCTACAAACCTGTACTGTATGTTACTGTACTGAATACTAAAGGCAGCTGTCACACAATGGCAGGTATTTGTGTATGTAAACATGGAAAATATATAGTTAAAATACTGTGTAAAAGATAAAAATGGGGCCCAGGTGCAGTGGCTCATGCCTGTAATCCCAGCACTTTGGGACGCCGAGGTAGCTAGATCACCTGAGGTCAGGAGTTTGAGACCAGCCTGGCCAACATGGCAAAGACCAGTCTCTACTAAAAATACAAAAATTAGCTGAGTGTGGTGGCGCGTGCCTATAATCCCAGCTACTCAGTAGGCTGAGGAAGGAGAATCACTTGAACCCGGGAGGTGGAGGTGGCAGTGAGCTGAGATTGCACCACTGCACTCCAGCCTGGGGCAACAAAGTGAGACTCCATCTCAAAAAAAAAAAAAAAAAAAGATAAAAATGGTATACCTATATAGGGATAGCTCCATTATACTCTTACGGAACCACCATCATATATGCGGTCTATTGTTGACCCAAACCTCATTTTGTAACACATGATTGTAAATGATTGACAGAAAAATCTTCAGCAAAATATTCCACCCAAGATACATGGGAGATATTGAGATCCAAGTAACAAGCCATATTTGAAAGGCATTATAGTTTTTGAAAGCTGTGGTGCCATCATTATTAAGGCCAGTTACCTTCTCCCCACATCTCTGGGATCCTATTTGAAGGGAGTTCTAAAAAGGCCTGTGTTCAAGCAGCCCAGCATCCCTTACTCCTAGAGCGGGGGGAGACTAACCCCTCTCCTGTGTCCACAACTGTAGTAATCCAGTCCTCAGTTCTGCTCTCCAAACTTCAAATAAGGGGTCAGAGCCAAGGGTCAAGACTTTAGGAAAAGCCCCAGAAATACCTTGCACTCAAAAAGCAGTTTCAGAGTTTCACGTTTTCCTGAGAATGAAACAAATTATCCTCCAAATTCTGCTGCTCATTTTGAATTATGGTTACATTGGCTATGTTATCCGACCCTTGAGTTGTTTTTCTTTTTCTTTTTTTTTTCTTTTTCTTTTTCTTTTTCTTTTTCTTTTTCTTTTTCTTTTTCTTTTTCTTTTTCTTTTTCTTTTTCTTTTTCTTTTTCTTTTTCTTTTTCTTTTTCTTTTTCTTTTTCTTTTTCTTTTTCTTTTTCTTTTTCTTTTTCTTTTTCTTTTTCTTTTTCTTTTTCTTTTTCTTTTTCTTTTTCTTTTTCTTTTTCTTTTTCTTTTTCTTTTTCTTTTTCTTTTTCTTTTTCTTTTTCTTTTTCTTTTTCTTTTTCTTTTTCTTTTTCTTTTTCTTTTTCTTTTTCTTTTTCTTTTTCTTTTTCTTTTTCTTTTTCTTTTTCTTTTTTCTGAGACAGAGTCTCACCCTGTCACCCAGGCCGGAGTACAGTGGCACTATCATAGCTCACTGTAGCCTGGAATTCCTGGGCTCAAGTCATCCTCCTGCTTCAGCCTCCAGAGTAGCAGGCACTACACCACTGTGCCCAGCTAATTCTCTTTTTTAGAGACATGGTCCCGCTTTGTTTTCCAGGCTGGTCTCGAACTCCTGGCTTGAAGTGATCCTTCTGTCTTGGCCTCCCAAAGTGCTGAGATTTCAAGCATGAGTCATCATGTCTGGTTTCACAGCTCAGTTTTTAACATATGTATGAAATGTCAACTGTGTTTGGTTCCAAGGACTTTATGATCTTACAGATAGGAACTAAGGAATAATAACATAAGAAATAAAAAATGTGGAAATAAAAATGTACAATCATAATATGATTAAATAGTAAGGCACCAGGTGGGGGGTCGAGGTAAGTTCGAATCCAAAATAGAGACCACTGGGCTAGCAGACACTTCACATTAGAAGCACGGCTAGGTGTCTACTCCCTGAGAACCAAAATTCCACCAGATACAATGAACAAAGCTTTAGAGAGAAAACATTTGAACATTTTATGGGCAGAAAATGGCCCACATACTCTATAGACAATACAATTTCCTTCAAGGCAAACTACAGCTATAAGGCTTTTGGTCCAAGAAGTTTTGAGTGTGTGCAAGGGATACCCTTGCATACTAGGGAGGGGTAGACAACCCACACATTTAGCTTGGTTATTAAATGTCGTTACTCAGACTTGACAGTTGATGACCAAGGAAGTAAGACTTTCACTAGAAGGGGTGCCCAGGTTGGAAAGCTGAGAGCAATCAGGGCCACCTCTTACAAGCAAATAAAGGTCTGTAGTAACTTAATTAGAATCTCTCAGTCTCTAAGCCTTCAGGGCTGTGAAGCAGAAGGGCAACTCTGTTCAGGGACTCTTTGCTAAACACCAGGTTTCCTTTGGGCACAGGCTATATGACATTTGCGCCACTGTAGAACTGAACAGGGAATACAAGCAATGCCATTCAATAAGATGACCACTTCCAAGGCTCACAGCAAAGCAGCTGATTATTGTGTAAGAATCATATTTGGCCAATATGTCAGTGCCAGAAATGAGAGCTGGAACTGAATTCTCAATTCGAGAAACATAATCTAATAAATTCTTCAGCAGAGAGTTTATTTATTCAGAGAGAAAACAACGACAACAATAGCATATTTTGTCTGCTTACCTTGTAAGTATAGTTCTGAGTTTTTACACTTGTCATCTCATTTTTTCTTACGATATCCGCCATAAGGTTGATGGGATTACTAACCCCAGTTTGCAGATAAAGATTGCAGCTTAGAGATATTAAATATCATCAAATCTCTCTGGCTATAAGACTAAAACTGCATACAAAAAAAAAAAAAAAAAAAAAAAAAAAAAAAAAAAAAAAAAAAAAAAGTTTTGTTGGCTGGACACAGTGGCCCATGCCTGTAATCCCAGCTAGCTACCTGGGAGTCTGAGGCATAAGAACAGCTTGAACCAGGAAGCGGAGGTTGCAGTGAGCCGCGATCATTCCACTGCACTCCAGCCTGGGTGACAGAGTGAGACTGTTTTCAAAATGAGGCCGGGCACAGTGGCTCACATCTGTAATCCCAGTACTTTGAGAGGCCAAGATGGGCAGATCACTTGAGGTCAGGAGTTTGA
>JAKGGE010002584.1:15000-85000 GCA_023748175.1 Hoolock leuconedys | reverse complement strand
TTTGAGACCGCCTGACCAACACAGTGAAACCCCATCTCTACTAAAAAATTTTTTAAAAATTAAAATTGGCTGAGTGTGGTGGTGGGCAGGAGGCAGGTGAACTGCTTGAATCTGGGAGGCGGAGGTTGCAGTGAGCCGCGATCATTCCACTGCACTCCAGCCTGGGTGACAGAGTGAGACTGTTTTCAAAATGAGGCCGGGCACAGTGGCTCACATCTGTAATCCCAGTACTTTGAGAGGCCAAGATGGGCAGATCACTTGAGGTCAGGAGTTTGAGACCAGCCTGAGCAACATGGTGAAACCCTGTCTCTACTAAAAAATTTTTTTAAAAATTAAAAATTGGCTGAGTGTGGTGGTGGGCAGGAGGCAGGTGAACTGCTTGAACCTGGGAGGTGGAGGTTGCAGTGAGCCGCGATCATTCCACTGCACTCCAGCCTGGGTGACAGAGTGAGACTGTTTTCAAAATGAGGCCGGGCACAGTGGCTCACATCTGTAATCCCAGTACTTTGAGAGGCCAAGATGGGCAGATCACTTGAGGTCAGGAGTTTGAGACCGCCTGACCAACACAGTGAAACCCCATCTCTACTAAAAAATTTTTTAAAAATTAAAATTGGCTGAGTGTGGTGGTGGGCAGGAGGCAGGTGAACTGCTTGAACCCGGGAGGTGGAGGTTGCAGTAAGCCAAGATCATGCCACTGCACTCCAGCCTGGGCCACAGAGCCAGATTGTCTCAAAAAAAAAAAAAAAAAGTTTTGTTGGCTGGACACAGTGGCCCATGCCTGTAATCCCAGTACTTTGAGAGGCCAAGATGGGCAGATCACTTGAGGTCAGGAGTTTGAGACCGCCTGACCAACACAGTGAAACCCCATCTCTACTAAAAAATTTTTTAAAAATTAAAATTGGCTGAGTGTGGTGGTGGGCAGGAGGCAGGTGAACTGCTTGAACCTGGGAGGTGGAGGTTGCAGTGAGCCAAGATCATGCCACTGCACTCCAGCCTGGTGACAGAGCAAGACTCTGTCTCAAAAAAAAAAAAAAAAAAAAAAAAAAAAAAAAAAAAAAAAAAAAAAAAAAAAAAAAAAAAAAAAAAAAAAAAAAAAAAAAAAAAAGGCTGAATGGGCCAGGTGCAGTTGCTCATGCCTGTAATCCCAGCACTTTGGGAGGCTGAGGCAGGAGAATGGCTTGAACCCGGGAGGGGGAGATTGCAGTGAGCCAAGATCATGCCACTGCACTCCAGCCTGGTGACAGAGCAAGACTCTGTCTCAAAAAAAAAAAAAAAAAAAAAAAAAAAAAAAAAGGAGATCCTTCCCATTTCAACTCCTTACCTTCCTCCACCCCCAAGGAAAACAGACCTTCCTCCACCTTATCCACAGGCTCCTCCACCAAGCCAAGGCCAGACTCCTGCAATCATAGGATGGCAACACCACTGCTAAAGCACAGAACTTCAGGCTTTGCTTCGGAAGTGGCACCATGGTCTCTTCATTTTCCCTTTCTTCAAGGTCAGTAAACAGAGGCTGTTAGGAGTTTTAGTGTAAGTTCCTTCTGAGGATGTTAATTAGGCTTCAAACGGTTTTGTTCTGAGAAATAAAAACTAAATTCCAGTCATTCAAGCTAACAGTTGAGGTGTTTTTTTGTTTGTTTGTTTTTTTTTTTTTTTTTTTTTTTTTTTTTTTTTTTTTTTTTTTTTTTTTTTTTTTTTTTTTTTTTTTTTTTTTTTTTTTTTTTTTTTTTTTTTTTTTTTTTTTTTTTTTTTTTTTTTTTTTTTTTTTTTTTTTTTTTTTTTTTTTTTTTTTTTTTTTTTTTTTTTTTTTGAGACGGAGTCTCGCCCTGTCGCCCAGGCTGGAGTGCAGTGGCGCAATCTCGCTCACTGCAAGCTCCGCCTCCCGGTTCACGCCATTCTCCTGCCTCAGCCTCCTGAGTAGCTGGGACTACAGGTGCCCCGACCACTGCCGGCTAATTTTTGTATTTTTTAGTAGAGATGGGGTTTCACTGTGGTCTCACCCCCACCTGTGGATCCGGGCCTACTGCCTCCCAAAGTGCTGGGATTACAGGCGTGAGCCACCGCCCATTTTTTATTCTATGCCACACAAACAGTGGAGAAAATTATGGACACCACCATCCAAGTGATTGAGATTATTAATTTTAGGTAGCAGGCCAATTCAGACACGTCCACCTATCCTCAATGGCAGGAGGCCTCTCACATCCCCTCCCTGTAACCCAGTTCAATAGTTCTGTCTAAAGTCTAGAATTTCAATGTTGAAAGGAGAGCGTGGTTAGTGAGAGAAAATCTACAAACTTTATCCTGATGATCCTTTCTGACCATCCATTGAAACCAAAGTAGTAATTCACCAGTTCTTGGCATCAGGACCTGTTTCAGGCAAGGGCCTGATGTGGAACTGCCTTATGTCTGGTGCCAAGAGGAACCTAAAGTCACAACAGATAGACCCATAAATATCACAGCCTGCCAGAGATTTTATTTTGGATACACCTGAGATTTATCAATACCAACTGTGCAAAGAAAAGAAATTGTTTCAGTCTTCCCATTCAGTAGCTCCTTCTTAAGAACATGACCTGAAGAATAGATAAGAGGAACCCACCCATCCCCCACCCCAAGTTACTAACCCCCGTTTAAAGAGGAAATACACATACCTCTATACATTTTACAAGCAACTAAAACAACTAGAGGTTCATCTGCATTTATAAGCTTCTTTGAGAATGCAAATATCTACCGAGTGTTAATTCTTGAAATACTTTACACATTGCTGTGAATTTCTTATATTACCAGTTCTTTCTTATATGTCTATTTCATTTTGTGAGTGTAGTATATGATTATATTCATGAAACTCAAATGATACAAATAAAGTCAAATTTATTGTATTAGAAATTAACAAGAATTAATAGTAAAGTTAATTCTTTGTTGATTTGTTTATGCACCTTCCTCTGTCACTGGTTTATAAGCTCCATAAGTGCCAGAGGAAAACATATCTTATTCTTTTTTCATTCCCAGAACCAAGCACAGTTCTTGGCATATAATACAGGATAGATGATCTGTTGATTGAGTGAATGAATAAAACGAGCAAGTAAAAAATGAAATTACTTTTTCCCACTGAAGAGAAAGAGAAACGCTTGTCGGGAAGGAGAAATGAAGACTAATTTTTTTTTTTTTTTTTTTTGAGACGGAGCCTCCCTCTGTCGCCCAGGCTGGAGTGCAGTTGCAGGATCTCGGCTCACTGCAAGCTCTGCCTCCCGGGTTCATGCCATTCTCCTGCCTCAGCCTCCTGAGTAGCTGGGACTACAGGTGCCCCCGACCACTGCCGGCTAATTTTTTGTATTTTTAGTAGAGACGGGGTTTCACCGTGTTAGCCAGGATGATCTCCATCTCCTGACATCAGGATTCCGCCCGCCTCGGCCTCCCAAAGTGCTGGGATTACAAGCGTGAGCCACCGCGCCCGGCCCATTTTTTTATTCTATGCCACACAAACAGTGGAGAAAATTATGGACACCACCATCCAAGTGATTGAGATTATTAATTTTAGGTAGCAGGCCAATTCAGACACGTCCACCTATCCTCAATGGCAGGAGGCCTCTCACATCCCCTCCCTGTAACCCAGTTCAATAGTTCTGTCTAAAGTCTAGAATTTCAATGTTGAAAGGAGAGCGTGGTTAGTGAGAGAAAATCTACAAACTTTATCCTGATGATCCTTTCTGACCATCCATTGAAACCAAAGTAGTAATTCACCAGTTCTTGGCATCAGGACCTGTTTCAGGCAAGGGCCTGATGTGGAACTGCCTTATGTCTGGTGCCAAGAGGAACCTAAAGTCACAACAGATAGACCCATAAATATCACAGCCTGCCAGAGATTTTATTTTGGATACACCTGAGATTTATCAATACCAACTGTGCAAAGAAAAGAAATTGTTTCAGTCTTCCCATTCAGTAGCTCCTTCTTAAGAACATGACCTGAAGAATAGATAAGAGGAACCCACCCATCCCCCACCCCAAGTTACTAACCCCGTTTAAAGAGGAAATACACATACCTCTATACATTTTACAAGCAACTAAAACAACTAGAGGTTCATCTGCATTTATAAGCTTCTTTGAGAATGCAAATATCTACCGAGTGTTAATTCTTGAAATACTTTACACATTGCTGTGAATTTCTTATATTACCAGTTCTTTCTTATATGTCTATTTCATTTTGTGAGTGTAGTATATGATTATATTCATGAAACTCAAATGATACAAATAAAGTCAAATTTATTGTATTAGAAATTAACAAGAATTAATAGTAAAGTTAATTCTTTGTTGATTTGTTTATGCACCTTCCTCTGTCACTGGTTTATAAGCTCCATAAGTGCCAGAGGAAAACATATCTTATTCTTTTTTCATTCCCAGAACCAAGCACAGTTCTTGGCATATAATACAGGATAGATGATCTGTTGATTGAGTGAATGAATAAAACGAGCAAGTAAAAAATGAAATTACTTTTTCCCACTGAAGAGAAAGAGAAACGCTTGTCGGGAAGGAGAAATGAAGACTAATTTTTTTTTTTTTTTTTTGAGACGGAGCCTCCCTCTGTCGCCCAGGCTGGAGTGCAGTTGCAGGATCTCGGCTCACTGCAAGCTCTGCCTCCCGGGTTCATGCCATTCTCCTGCCTCAGCCTCCTGAGTAGCTGGGACTACAGGTGCCCCCGACCACTGCCGGCTAATTTTTTGTATTTTTAGTAGAGACGGGGTTTCACCGTGTTAGCCAGGATGATCTCCATCTCCTGACATCAGGATCCGCCCACCTCAGCCTCCCAAAGTGCGGGGATTACAGGCATGAGCCACCACACCCGGCAATGAAGGCTAATTTTTAAATGTTGAGTGCTACCGCGGAGACCAGCCTGTATCATGAGTCACAGTGAAGCCTTTCGGGACATCTAGGAAACTTCAGAAGGACTCTGAGCCCCTGGGTGGTACAGACAGTTGTCGCCTTGGATAACCTTGCCACAGTTCTTGCTGGCAACCATTTCCCTTCATTTCACTGAAACAAAAACAAAAACAAAAAACCCTCACAGGTGCCTTAGGCCTTTCCTTGATTTTAAAACATTATTCTCTTTTCTGTATTTATAAAAAGCAAAAAACACAGGAACTAGGTGTATGTGCTAAAGTAGAAAAGAACACTTAAGGCCAGGAGCAGTGGCTCATGCCTGTAATCCCAGCACTTTGGGAGGCTGAGGTGGGCAGACTGCCTCAGGTCGGGAGTTCGAGACCAGCCTGTATCATGAGTCACAGTGAAGCTGGACATCTAGGAAACTTCAGAAGGACTCTGAGCCCCTGGGTGGTACAGACAGTTGTCGCCTTGGATAACCTTGCCACAGTTCTTGCTGGCAACCATTTCCCTTCATTTCACTGAAACAAAAACAAAAACAAAAAACCCTCACAGGTGCCTTAGGCCTTTCCTTGATTTTAAAACATTATTCTCTTTTCTGTATTTATAAAAAGCAAAAAACACAGGAACTAGGTGTATGTGCTAAAGTAGAAAAGAACACTTAAGGCCAGGAGCAGTGGCTCATGCCTGTAATCCCAGCTACTTGGGAGGCTGAGACAGGAGAATCTGGGAGGTGGAGATTGCAGTGAGTGGAGACCGGGCCATTGCACTCCAGCCTGGGGAACAAGAGTGAAACTCCGTCTCAAAAAAACAAAAAAGAAAAAAAAAAAAAAAAAAAAAAGAAAAAAAACAAGTAAATATAGCTGGCATGGTGGATCATTTGAGGTCAGGAGTTCGAGACCAGTCTGGCCAACATGGTGAAACTCCATCTCTACTAAAATACAAAAATTAGCCAGGCATGGTGGTGCATGCCTGTAGTCCCAGCTACTTGGGAGGCTGAGACAGGAGAATCTGGGAGGTGGAGATTGCAGTGAGTGGAGACCGGGCCATTGCACTCCAGCCTGGGGAACAAGAGTGAAACTCCGTCTCAAAAAAACAAAAAAGAAAAAAAAAAAAAAAAAAAAAAAAAAAAAAAAAAAAAAAAAAGAAAAAAAACAAGTAAATATAGCTGGCATGGTGGATCATTTGAGGTCAGGAGTTGGAGACCAGCCTGTATCATGAGTCACAGTGAAGCCTTTCGGGACATCTAGGAAACTTCAGAAGGACTCTGAGCCCCTGGGTGGTACAGACAGTTGTCGCCTTGGATAACCTTGCCACAGTTCTTGCTGGCAACCATTTCCCTTCATTTCACTGAAACAAAAACAAAAACAAAAAACCCTCACAGGTGCCTTAGGCCTTTCCTTGATTTTAAAACATTATTCTCTTTTCTGTATTTATAAAAAGCAAAAAACACAGGAACTAGGTGTATGTGCTAAAGTAGAAAAGAACACTTAAGGCCAGGAGCAGTGGCTCATGCCTGTAATCCCAGCACTTTGGGAGGCTGAGGTGGGCAGATTGCTTGAGGTCAGGATTTAGAGACCAGCCTGGGCAACACAGGGATACTCTGTCTCTAAAAAAATTTAAAAAGTACCACCACCAGGCCCAGCTAATTTTTTTTGTATTTTTAGTAGAGACGGGGTCTCACCATGTTAGCCAGGCTGGTCTCAAACTCCTCACCTCAGGTGATCCACCCACCTCAGCCTCCCAAAGTGCTGGGATTACAGGCATAAGCCACAGTGCCCAGCCGAGAACTTGCATTTCTAACAATTCCCAGGTTGTGCTGTTTGGGGAACCATACTTTGAGAAACACCTCCCTATAACCTGATAGGTTATTTCCCCTAAGATCCAGATGAGTAAAAATTAATACACATTAGATGAAATTCCAGAAGTTATCTTCAATTTTGCTACTCATTGAATGTCATGAAGATATTGGAAAAAAAAGAAAAAAACAAATGACAAAAAACAACCTTGCTACTCAACAAGGGATTTGCTATTATCACGTTTCAGAGAAATTCAGAATCTCAGGCCTAAACCCAGGCCTACTAAATTAGGATCTGCAGTTTCTCACCATCTTCAGGTGATTTCTATGGTCATTAAAGTTTGAAAGGCTGCCTTGAAACAGTCCTTCCTAAAACTGAAGTGGAGGTGCAGCAAAAATCATCTGGAAAATTGTTTAAGGTAATCCCAAATGCAACCCAAATTTACAGAATCCCAGGTGAAGCTCAGTAGTCTGTATTTTTATCCTTCTCCCCAAATAATTCTGATGTGCAGGCAAGTTTGAAAACCACTGCTTTAAAGAAAATGGATACTCCCCTTACCAAGCAGAAAGTAGGATTTTGGAAACTCATGCAAGGGAAGCAAAAAGATGCCTCAGGAGGCACGATTACAACAGGATTGATGGAAACGGAAGCTGAAGCTTAACCAAAGATATTAATATATGCCCACAAAAGAAAATGCTAAGGAAGTCAAGTGGTCTGCCTGAATTCTGAAGAAAAATGGAGAACCAAAGGACAAAATTTGTCAACGAATTTCCAGCACAGTCTGGGTTAAGGGAGTGAATTTCTTGACTGAATGACACAGACTCTGTACCACCTGATTGGCTGTTACCTTAATGGAGGAATTACCTATTACAATGTATAGGTACTTTAATTAGAATGACCTGGCAGTTACTGAGGCAAAATTTTCCGCTCCTTTGTATTCTGTAATACAAGAAGGATCTACATGGATGTTCTCTTCTCTGAACTGTCTGGATGAACTGGTCAATGGCACTCATCATACCTTGGTTTTTAAATCTGCATTGTGGTCATAATCTGTTATTTAATTAATTTCTCGTATTTTTAATAAAAAGTCCGCCTATATATTTTAAACAGAAATTACCTTACTTTGCTGAAATTCTGAGAAATCCTAGACAGTCTTTAAGGCCGGGCTCAAATGTCACCTCTTTGCTGTGCCTCCTGGTGCTGTGCTTCTGATACTTTGTACGGTCCTCCATGACAGCATGAGCACAATTATATTACAGGCAATTATTCATGCTCCCCTAGCTCATTTGTTGACTCCTTTAGAGCACAGATCATGTTTTATTTATTGTAGCAACTAAAACAAGTATTTGTTCAACCAATGACACCCATAAACAAAACTACCTGCCGAGGGGAGAGATGCAGGGGTAAAGTTATGCCAAGATTAAATCCCAGAAACCACTGTAGATTTTTCAGAGTTGACTCCTGTTTTCAGACTTCTAGACTTCAAAAAACAACTCTCTATAAAATGTATGTTTCTAGAAGGAAGAAGTGTAACATTGTCCCCTTATTTATTTTTTTTTTTTTTTTTTTGAGGTGGAGTCTTGCTCTGTCGACCAGGCTGGAGTACAGTGGTGCAATCTTGGCTCACTGCAACCTCCACCTCCCAGGTTCAAGCCACTTGCCTGCCTCACTTCAAGTAGCTGGGATTACAGGAGCCCACCACCACACCTGGCTAATTTTTATATTTTTAGTAGAGATGGGGTCTCACCACGTTGGCCAGGCTGGTCTCAAATTCCTGACCTCAAGTGATCCACCTGCCTAGGCCTCCCAAAGTGCTGAGATTACAGGCGTGAGCCACCATGCCTGGCCTATAAAGTGCTTTCTATTTGGCATTGTGCTAAGCACTTTAAAATGCATTATATCATTTTATCCTCAGATCAGCTCCATAAAATAGCTACCATTATTACCTCTACATGTATATAGATATAGGTATCTATATATACGTATATCTACATACATTGAAAGTCTCACCAGTGTTTTAACTTTTGCTTTCAACCACTATACATATTTTAAAGAGCTTAAGAGGAGAAACAACCGTTTGCGTTTTTAAATTTTCCCAGATACCATTTCTGCTGCTCTTTCTTTGTCTCTGAAGTTCTAGTATTATCACTGGTATAATTTTCCTTTGGCCTAAAGACATTCTTTTACTTTTATTTTAGAGCAGAACTTCTGCCAACACATTCTCTTAGATTTTCTTCATCCGAAATGTCTTTTTTCTTTTTCTTTTTGCCTTAACTGTTGAAGGGTATTTTTGCTGGATATAGAATTCTGGATTGACATTTCTCTCAGTACTTTAACGATGTTCTGTAGTTACTTGAATCACTGAAAGGCTTAAAGTTGGGGACCGGCTCTATCACATACACATTTTATAGAAAGGTTCATTACTTTCATATCTTCACTGTGGACCATAGCCTTTATCATCACAAAATTTTGTTTCATTTATGAGTTTTAAATTTTCCCAGATACCATTTCTGCTGCTCTTTCTTTGTCTCTGAAGTTCTAGTATTATCACTGGTATAATTTTCCTTTGGCCTAAAGACATTCTTTTACTTTTATTTTAGAGCAGAACTTCTGCCAACACATTCTCTATTCTCTTAGATTTTCTTCATCCGAAATGTCTTTTTTCTTTTTCTTTTTGCCTTAACTGTTGAAGGGTATTTTTGCTGGATATAGAATTCTGGATTGACATTTCTCTCAGTACTTTAACGATGTTCTGTAGTTACTTGAATCACTGAAAGGCTTAAAGTTGGGGACCGGCTCTATCACATACACATTTTATAGAAAGGTTCATTACTTTCATATCTTCACTGTGGACCATAGCCTTTATCATCACAAAATTTTGTTTCATTTATGAGTTTTTAAATTTTGCTTTGAAGCTAAACTTTTATAACTCCTTTCTATTTCCTACAATGTGGAGTTTATGGCGGACAGCACAGGCAGTTGGAAATACATATCTGGAGTTTAGAAGAGAGGATAAGGTAGGAAAATGGATCTAGAAGTCATTGATATTTTGGCCGGGCACGGTGGCTCATGCCTGTAATCTCAGCACTTTGGGAGGCTGAGGCAGGCAGATCACAAGGTCAAGAGACTGAAACCATCCTGGCCAACATGGTGAAACCCCGTCTCTACTAAAAATACAAAAATTAGCTGGGTGTGTTGGCACACACCTGTAGTCCCAGCTACTCGGGAGGCTGAGGCAGGAGAATCACTTGGACTCGGGAGGCAGAGGTTGCAGTGAGCCAAGATCGTGCCACTGCACTCCAGCCTGGTGACAGAGTGAGACTCTGTCTCAAAAAAGTCATTGATATTTTTGTGGTAATTGAGTCAACTGATAATTAGGGGAAAGTTGGGGAAACTAAATGCTGAGGACTATCACATGTAAGAGGGATGTTTGAAGGAGGAATAACTGGTCAAGGAAATCAGGTCATGAGTGGCAATAGTAAATTTAAGAAGGATGTAGTAGCCAAAGGTATCATACATGCACTGTATATATATGTAGATATATATCTTTCAATGTATGTAGATATATGTCTACATACATATACAATGTATGCATGTAGATATAATATACATTGAAACTATAGATACATATCTATATATCTACATACATTGAAAGTGTATATAGATATATACACACATACACACACACACATATATACAATTATAAGGGAGGGGGGCTAGAATAAAGAAACCTGTATGTTTGCAATACTTTTACATTTTATTTAGAGGTAAAATGCTAACTCTAAGTAGGTAGGTTTGGTATATATTTTGTAATTCCTACAGAAAAAACATAGCACAGATATAACCAAAAGCCAATTAATAAAACATAACACTAAAAAATATTCAATTAACCCAAAAGCAGGCAGAAAAAAGAAAAAAAAAAAAAAAAAAAAAAAAAAAAAAAAAAAAAAAAAAAAAAAAAAAAAAAAAAAAAAAAAAAAAAAAAAAAAAAAAAAAAAAAAAAAAAAAAAAAAAAAAAAAAAAAAAAAAAAAAAAAAAAAAAAAAACAAGAAACCATTTGAAAATATAATGATAAGGCCAAGTATGGTGGCTCATGCCTGTAATCTCAGCATTTTGGGAGGCTGAGGCAGGCAGATCACAAGGTCAAGAGACTGAAACCATCCTGGCCAACATGGTGAAACCCCATCTCTACTAAAAATACAAAATTAGCTGGGTGTGTTGGCACACACCTGTAATCCCAGCATTTTGGGAGGCTGAGGTGGGCAGGTGGCTTGAGCCCAGGAATTCAGGACCAGCCTGGGCAACAGGGCGAAACCCCATCTCTATTTTTACAAATTAAAAAATAAATGAATACCATGATATCTAGATTAAAAGCAAAAGGGTACAGAAAGATATGTCATTTTAACACCAGTCGAAAACAGTATTATACTACTAATATAAAACACTAATTTTATATTAATATTAAATAATTTTTTTCCCCCGAGATAGAGTCTTGCTCAGTTACCCAGGCTAGAGTGCAGTGGCATGATCTCGGCTTACTGCAACCTCTGCCTCCTGGCTTCAAGCAATTCTCTTGCCTCAGCCTCCCAAGTACTTGGGATTACAGGCACCTGCCACTGCGCCTGGCTAACTTTTGTATTTTTAGTAGAGATGAGGTTTCAGCATCTTAGCCAGGCTGGTCTCGAACTCCCGACCTCAGGTGATTCACCCGCCTCGGCCTTCCAAAGTGCTAGGTTTACAGGCATGAGCCACTGCACTTAGCCTGTTTTTATTTTTTATTTTTTTCTTTTGAGATGGAGTCTTGCTCTGCTTCCCAGGCTGGGGTGCAGTGGTGTGATCTCGGCTCTCTGCAATATCCAACTCCTGGATTCAAGTGATTCTCTTGCCTCAACCTTCTGAGTAGCTGGGACTACAGACGTGTGCCACCACACTAGGCTATTTTTCTCTTTTTAGTAGAGATGGGGTTTTGCCATGTTGTCCGGTCTGGACTCGAACTCCTGACCTCAGGTGATCCGCCCGCCTCGGCCTCCCAAAGTGCTGGGATTACAGGAATCAGCCACCATGCCTGGCCAAGTAATGGTTTTTAATATAGTGATTATTACCAGAAATAAAGGTTATTTCAGAATGATAAAGGGGTCAAATAATCAAGAGGACAAAACTGTAAATGTTTCTGCATCTAATAACAGTGCCTCAAAATACAGGACGCATAAACACAATTTCAAGCAGAAAGAGAACAAACCCATAACAATCGTTGCAGACTTCAACACTCCTTTCTCAGTAATCACTAGAACAAGCAGACACGTAATCAGCAAGGATAGGGAAGACCTTAACACGATCAACCAACTTGACCTAATTATCATTTATGAAACACTTTACCTAACGGCAGCAGAACGCATCTTTCCTATTACAAACTGAACATTCACCTAAACAAACAATGTTTCAGGCCATATACAAACCTCTACATGTTTTTTTTTAATTCATCATAACGAGTATGTTCCCTAACTGTAATGGAATTAAATTAGAAACCAACAACAAAGATGTCTGGGAAATCCCTAAATGTTTGAAAATTAAACAATACATTTTAAAACAAATCATGGGTCAAAGAGTAAGTCATAATAGAAATTTTACAATATTGTGAACCAAATGAAAATGAAAATAAAACATGTATCACAAATTCTAAGATACGTTTTTAAAAGTGCACAAAGGGGCTGGGCGCAGTGGCTCATGCCTGTAATCCCATCACTTTGGGAGGCCGAGGCAGGTGAATCACGTGAGGTCAGGAGTTCAAGACCAGCCTGGCCAACATGGTGAAACCTCATCTCTACTAAAAATACAAAAATTAGCTGGGCGTGGTGGTGGGCGCCTGTAATTCCAGCTACTTGGGAGGCTGAGGCACGAGAATAATTTCAACCCGGGAGGTGGAGGCTGCAGTGAGCCAAGATCGCACCACTGCACTCCAGCCTGGGCAACAGAGCAAGATTTTGTCTTTAAAAAACAACAACAACAACAACAACAACAACAACAAAAAATGCATAAAGGAGCACAGTGTAAGTTTAGCCTGGAAACCCAGCACTTTGGGAGGCCAAGGCAGGAGGATTGCTTGAGCCCAAAAATTCAAGACCAGCCTGGGCAATATAGTGAGAACTCATCTCTATTTAAAAAGAAAGAAAGAAAAATCAAAGAAAATGAGGTATATATGCACAAGAGGATATTATTCAGCCATTTAAAAAGTGAAATCCTTCATCTATAAAGCTTGAGGCTTGGAAAATAAAACCTGTTTGCAGCAACATGGATAGAACTGGAGGACATTATGTTAAGTGAAATAGGCCAAGAACAGAAAGACAAATATCACACATTCTCATTCATATATGAGAGCTTAAGAAGTTGATTTCGGCCGGCACGGTGGCTCACGCCTGTAATCCCAGCACGTTGGGAGGCTGAGGCGGGTGGAATCCGCGAGGTCAGGAGTTCAAGACCAGCCTGGCCAACATGGTGAAACCTCATCTCTACTAAAAATACAAAAATTAGCTGGGGTGGTGGTGAAGCCTGTAGTCCCAGCTACTTGGGAGGCTGAGGCAGGAGAATGGCGTGAACCCGGGAGGCGGAGGTTGCAGTGAGCCGAGATGGCGCCACTGCAATCCAGCCTGGGCGACAGAGCAAGACTCCGTCTCAAAAAAAAAAAAAAAAAAAGTTGATTTCATGGAGATAGGCAGTAGAATGATGGTTACCGGGGGCTGGGAAGCAGGTAGGGATGAAGACAAGTCGATTCATGGGCATAAAAACTCAGTCAGATAGAAGGAATACGTTTTAGTTTCTGTTTGCACAGTAGGGTGACTAGAGTCAACAATAACTTAGTGTATATTTTAAAATAGCCAGAACATTTGTTATCTTCCCAACACAAAAAAAAAGGATAAACATCTGAGATGATGGATACCCTAATTAACCTGATTTGATCATTACACATTGTATGAATCTATCAAAATATTACATGTACCCTTATAAATATGTACACTCTACCTTAAGGAAACAGTGAAAAAAGGTATGGAACAACAACGACCACAACAAAATCAAAGAGGAAAATCTTTGTGAACTTGGGTTAGTCAGGCCAGGAATCAGCAAACCATGGCCAATCCACTACCTGTTTTTGTAATAATCAAAACAATATAATTGATAATTTGTAAATTATGTGAAATTCAAACTGCAGTGTTCATAAAGTTTTATTGGAACAGCTATTCTCATTCATTTACATATTGTCTATGACTGCTTTCATTGCTACAATGGCAGAGCTGCAACAGGGACAGCAAGGCTGAAATATTTACTATCTGACCTTTTACAGAAAAAGTCTGGCAAGGTCTGGGTTAGGCAGAGTTGTTAGATGAACACCAAATGTGTAAAAGAAAAAATGTGGTAAATCAGACTTCATCAAAATTTAAAACTTATGCTCTGGGAAAAAGACACTGCTAAGACAATGAAACACAAGGCACAGATGGGGAGAAAATATATGAACATTACACAGCCTAACAAAGCACTTATATCCAAAACATATAAAGAACTCTTACTACCCAATAGTAAGAAATTGGCCAGGCATGGTGGCTCATGCCTGTAATCCCAGCACTTTGGGAGGCTGAGGCAGGAGAACGGTGTGAACCTGGGAGGTGGCGGTTGCAGTGAGCCAAGATCGTGCCACTGCACTCCAGCCTGGGCGACAGAGCGAGACTCCATCTCAAATAAATAAATAAATAAATAAATAAATAAATAAATAAATAAATAAATAAATAAATAAATAAAAGAAGAATAACAATAAAGAAAGCAACCCAATTAAACATCTTAAATAAAGATTTTGGTATCTTGGCCAGGCATGGTGGCTCATGCCTGTAATCCCAGCACTTTGGGAGGCTGAGGCAGGAGAATGGCTTGAACCCAGAAGGTGGAGGCTGCAGTCAGTGGTGACTGTGCCACTGCTCTCCAGCCTGGGCGACAGAGCCAGACTCCATCTCAAATAAATAAATAAAAGAAGAATAACAATAAAGAAAGCAACCCAATTAAACATCTTAAATAAAGATTTTGGTATCTTGGCCAGGCATGGTGGCTCATGCCTGTAATCCCAGCACTTTGGGAGGCTGAGGCAGGAGAACTGCACCCTGGTGGGAGTTTGCAGCCAAGATCATGCCACTGCACTCCAGCCTACACACGGCAAGACTCCGTCTCAAATAAATAAATAAATAAATAAATAAATAAATAAATAAATAAAAGAAGAATAACAATAAAGAAAGCAACCCAATTAAACATCTTAAATAAAGATTTTGGTATCTTGGCCAGGCATGGTGGTTAATGCCTGTAATCTCAGCACTTTGGGAGGCCGAGGCAGGCAGATCGCTTGAGCTCAGGATTCAAAATCGGTCTGGGCAACATATCAAAACCCCATCTCTATTTAAAAAAAAAAAAACAAAAACTAGCCAGGTGTGGTGGTGCACACTTGCAATCCCAGCTACTTGGGAGGCCGAGAGGTGGGAGGATGGCTTGAACCCAGAAGGTGGAGGCTGCAGTCAGTGGTGACTGTGCCACTGCTCTCCAGCCTGGGCAACAGAGCAAGACTAGCTCAAAAAAAAAAAAAAAAAAAAAAGATTTTAGTATTTTTCCATAAGCAATGATATACAGATGGCAAATAAAAAGATGCACATAAAAAGAGGCTCAGAACCATTAGTCATTAGGGACAAGCAAATTAAAACCAGAAGGAGCTACCACCATATACTTATTAAGGTGGCAAAAAAAAAAAAAAAAACTTGAGGCCAGGCGCGGTGGCTCACGCCTGTAATCCCAGCACTTTGGGAGGCTGAGGCTGGCGGATTACCTGAGGTCAGGAGATCGAGACCATCCTTGATAACAAGGTGAAACCCCATCTCTACTAAAAATACAAAATTAGCCAGGCATGGTGGTTAATGCCTGTAATCCCAGCACTTTGGGAGGCTGAGGCAGGAGAATGGCTTGAACCCAGAAGGTGGAGGCTGCAGTCAGTGGTGACTGTGCCACTGCTCTCCAGCCTGGGCGACAGAGCCAGACTCCATCTCAAATAAATAAATAAATAAATAAATAAATAAATAAATAAATAAATAAATAAATAAATAAATAAATAAATAAATAAATAAATAAAAGAAGAATAACAATAAAGAAAGCAACCCAATTAAACATCTTAAATAAAGATTTTGGTATCTTGGCCAGGCATGGTGGTTAATGCCTGTAATCTCAGCACTTTGGGAGGCTGAGGCTGGCAGATTACCTGAGGTCAGGAGATCGAGACCATCCTTGATAACAAGGTGAAACCCCATCTCTACTAAAAATACAAAATTAGCCACACATGGTGGCATACATCTGTTGTCCCAACTACTTGGAAGGCTGAGGTGGTGGGAGGATCACCTTGGGCCCGGGGTCGAGGGGAATGACAGGCTGCAGTGAGCCAAGATCATGCCACTGCACTCCAGCGTGGGTGACAGAGCCAGACTCCATCTCAAATAAATAAATAAAAGAAGAATAACAATAAAGAAAGCAACCCAATTAAACATCTTAAATAAAGATTTTGGTATCTTGGCCAGGCATGGTGGTTAATGCCTGTAATCTCAGCACTTTGGGAGGCTGAGGCTGGCAGATTACCTGAGGTCAGGAGTTCAAGACCAGCCTGGCCAACATGGTGAAACCCTGTCTCTACTAAAAATACAAAATTAGCCAGGCATGGTGGTTAATGCCTGTAATCTCAGCACTTTGGGAGGCTGAGGCAGGAGAACGGTGTGAACCTGGGAGGTGGAGTTTGCAGTGAGCCAAGATCGTGCCATTGCACTCTAGCCTGGGCGACAGAGCAGGACTGCATCTCAAATAAATAAATAAATAAATAAATAAATAAATAAATAAATAAATAAAAGAAGAATAACAATAAAGAAAGCAACCCAATTAAACATCTTAAATAAAGATTTTGGTATCTTGGCCAGGCATGGTGGTTAATGCCTGTAATCTCAGCACTTTGGGAGGCCAAGGTAGGCAGATTGCTTGAGCTCAGGATTCAAAATCGGTCTGGGCAACATATCAAAACCCCATCTCTATTTAAAAAAAAAAAAAAACAAAAACTAGCCAGGTGTGGTGGTGCACACTTGCAATCCCAGCTACTTGGGAGGCCGAGAGGTGGGAGGATGGCTTGAACCCAGAAGGTGGAGGCTGCAGTCAGTGGTGACTGTGCCACTGCTCTCCAGCCTGGGCAACAGAGCAAGACTAGCTCAAAAAAAAAAAAAAAAAAAAACCTGACGGCCATCAAGTGCTAGAGAGGATACAGGGCAACCAGAACTCTTCATACATTTACAGGTAAGAATGCAAAATGGTACAGCTACTTTGGAAAACAGTTTTGGCAGTTTCTTATAAACATACAACCCAGAAATCATACTCCTAAGTATTTACTCAAGAGAAACAAGTATTGTGTTCATACAAAAAACATTATGGGAATGTTTAGGGCAGCTTTATTCATAGCTGCCAAAAACTAGAAACAACTGAAATATTCAACTACTGAACAGATAAATGCACTGTGACACACTCACATAAGGGACTGCTACTCAGCAATAAAGAAACTACTGATACAACAACATAGATGAATCTCAAATACATTATGCACTGTACATGTATAAACTAAAAAATTAAAATACCTTTTTAAAAGTCAAACAGGCCAGGCGTGATGGCTCACACCTGTAATCCCAGCACTTTGGGAGGCTGAGGCAGGAGAATGGCTTGAACCCAGAAGGTGGAGGCTGCAGTCAGTGGTGACTGTGCCACTGCACTCCAGCCTGGGCGACAGAGCCAGACTCCATCTCAAAAAAAAAAAAAAAAAAAAACCTGACGATATCAAGTGCTAGAGAGGATACAGGGCAACCAGAACTCTTCATACATTTACAGGTAAGAATGCAAAATGGTACAGCTACTTTGGAAAACAGTTTTGGCAGTTTCTTATAAACATACAACCCAGAAATCATACTCCTAAGTATTTACTCAAGAGAAACAAGTATTGTGTTCATACAAAAAACATTATGGGAATGTTTAGGGCAGCTTTATTCATAGCTGCCAAAAACTAGAAACAACTGAAATATTCAACTACTGAACAGATAAATGCACTGTGACACACTCACATAAGGGACTGCTACTCAGCAATAAAGAAACTACTGATACAACAACATAGATGAATCTCAAATACATTATGCACTGTACATGTATAAACTAAAAAATTAAAATACCTTTTTAAAAGTCAAACAGGCCAGGCGTGATGGCTCACACCTGTAATCCCAGCACTTTGGGAGGACGAGGCTGGCAGATTACCTGAGGTCAGGAGTTCAAGACCAGCCTGGCCAACATGGTGAAACCCTGTCTCTACTAAAATACCAAAATTAGCCAGGCATGGTGGTTAATGCCTGTAATCCCAGCACTTTGGGAGGCTGAGGCAGGAGAATGGCTTGAACCCAGAAGGTGGAGGCTGCAGTCAGTGGTGACTGTGCCACTGCTCTCCAGCCTGGGCAACAGAGCAAGACTCTGTCTCAAAACTAAATAAACAAAGTCAAACAGTACATGAAAAATAATATGATCAAGAGAGGTTCACCGCAAGAATGTAAGGGTGAATCAATATAAGAGCTACTAATTCTATGAATATACACTACTGTAATTAACATGTAGCATGCAGGAGGAAAACTATATGATCATCTTAAAAGATGCTAAGATGTCATTTGACCAAATATAATAGCCATATCTGATTAAAAATAAAAACTTACACAGAAAAAAATTGAAATAGGTGAATACACTCAACACATTAAAGGTCTCAAACCAACAGTTAACCATTAAATATCTGCATCAGTTCCATTAAATTAGGATAGCATACTAAGATGCCTATCATTATAACTAACATTTGACATTGTTTTGGAGGAGGTGGTAGGGAATGCAATTTTTTTTCTTTTTTCTTTATTACCCAGGTTCCCATCAATGGTAAAGGCAATGTAATTTGAAGAGAAAAAGGAGATATAAGAAAATCAGATGTGTACATGATTCATGTTTACAGATGACACAACTTTATTCCCAGAATAAAGTTATTCCAATCAAAGCAAAAGCTACAAGAAACAATTAGAAAAAAGAATAGGTGGCTGAATTTTAATTAATGAGTTTTCAACTAGAAGCCCCCTAGGAGAGCAGGTATTTTTATAGACAAAGATTAAATAAGATATCATGGCATAAGTGAAAATATTTAGCAAATAAATTATACTTCATCCAATTTTGTAAAAAGTATGTACATACACATATGCCGGGTGCAGTGGCTCACGCCTATAATCCCAACACTTTGGGAGGCTGAGGATCACGAGGTCAGGAGATCGAGACCATCCTTGATAACAAGGTGAAACCCCATCTCTACTAAAAATACAAAAAAAAATTAGCCAGGCATGGTGGTTAATGCCTGTAATCCCAGCACTTTAGGAGGCTGAGGCAGGAGAATGGCTTGAACCCAGAAGGTGGAGGCTGCAGTCAGTGGTGACTGTGCCACTGCTCTCCAGCCTGGGCGACAGAGCCAGACTCCATCTCAAAAAAAAAAAAACCTGACGATATCAAGTGCTAGAGAGGATACAGGGCAACCAGAACTCTTCATACATTTACAGGTAAGAATGCAAAATGGTACAGCTACTTTGGAAAACAGTTTTGGCAGTTTCTTATAAACATACAACCCAGAAATCATACTCCTAAGTATTTACTCAAGAGAAACAAGTATTGTGTTCATACAAAAAACATTATGGGAATGTTTAGGGCAGCTTTATTCATAGCTGCCAAAAACTAGAAACAACTGAAATATTCAACTACTGAACAGATAAATGCACTGTGACACACTCACATAAGGGACTGCTACTCAGCAATAAAGAAACTACTGATACAACAACATAGATGAATCTCAAATACATTATGCACTGTACATGTATAAACTAAAAAATTAAAATACCTTTTTAAAAGTCAAACAGGCCAGGCGTGATGGCTCACACCTGTAATCCCAGCACTTTGGGAGGACGAGGCTGGCAGATTACCTGAGGTCAGGAGTTCAAGACCAGCCTGGCCAACATGGTGAAACCCTGTCTCTACTAAAAATACAAAGAGTAGCCAGTAAGTGGCGAGGCGGCCTGTAATCCCAGCCACTCAGGAGGCTGAGACAGGAGAATCGCTTGAACCCGGGAAGCGGAGGGTGTGGTGAGCTGAGATCGCGCCATTGCACTCCACCCTGGGTAGCAAGAGCGAAACTCTGTCTCAAAACTAAATAAACAAAGTCAAACAGTACATGAAAAAATAATATGATCAAGAGAGGTTCACCGCAAGAATGTAAGGGTGAATCAATATAAGAGCTACTAATTCTATGAATATACACTACTGTAATTAACATGTAGCATGCAGGAGGAAAACTATATGATCATCTTAAAAGATGCTAAGATGTCATTTGACCAAATATAATAGCCATATCTGATTAAAAATAAAAACTTACACAGAAAAAAATTGAAATAGGTGAATACACTCAACACATTAAAGGTCTCAAACCAACAGTTAACCATTAAATATCTGCATCAGTTCCATTAAATTAGGATAGCATACTAAGATGCCTATCATTATAACTAACATTTGACATTGTTTTGGAGGAGGTGGTAGGGAATGCAATTTTTTTTCTTTTTTCTTTATTACCCAGGTTCCCATCAATGGTAAAGGCAATGTAATTTGAAGAGAAAAAGGAGATATAAGAAAATCAGATGTGTACATGATTCATGTTTACAGATGACACAACTTTATTCCCAGAATAAAGTTATTCCAATCAAAGCAAAAGCTACAAGAAACAATTAGAAAAAAGAATAGGTGGCTGAATTTTAATTAATGAGTTTTCAACTAGAAGCCCCCTAGGAGAGCAGGTATTTTTATAGACAAAGATTAAATAAGATATCATGGCATAAGTGAAAATATTTAGCAAATAAATTATACTTCATCCAATTTTGTAAAAAGTATGTACATACACATATGCCGGGTGCAGTGGCTCACGCCTATAATCCCAACACTTTGGGAGGCTGAGGCGGGCAGATCACCTGAGCTCAGGAGTTTGACACCAGCCTGGGTAACATGGTGAAACCCCATCTCTACTAAAAATACAAAAAATTAGCTGGGTGTGGCAGCGAGCACCTGTAGTCCCAGCTACTCGGGAGGCTGAGGCAGGAGAATCACTTGAACCCGGGAGGTGGAGGTTGTAGTGAGCCGAGATTCCGCCACTGCACTCCCGCCTGGGTGACAGAAGAGAAAAAAAAGAAAAAGTATGTACTTTTTTGCTCAAAAGAAAAAAAAAGTATGTATGTACACATGTCCACCCAAAGATGGTGACCTAATGAGAGGAACCAAAATATTAATGTTCTGGGTTTCCTAAATTTTCTACATTACTTTCCTGATAAAGGGAAAAAGCAAAAATAAAATGTAAAGGTTTTTTTTTTTTTGTTTGTTTGTTTTTTTTTTTTGAGATGGAGTCTCACTCTGTCACCCAGGCTGGAGTGCAGTGGCACGATCATCGGCTCACCACATCCTCCACCTCCCGAGTTTAAGTGATTCTCTAATAATAACTGGGACTACAGGCGATGCCACCACGCCTGGCTAATTTTGGCCCACAATGAAAACGGCGTTCGCCCATGTTGGCAACTGGTTCAACTCGAGCTCCAGGCAATCCGCTCGCCTCCCGGCCTCCCAAAATGAGACTCCCAGGCGTAAACCACCGCGCTCAACCCAGAGCGGTTTTACTAGATTTCCAGCATTATTTGTGAAAGTCAAAGCTTTTTTTCCTAAACTAATTACCGAAATCACAGACTAATGAATGTCAAGAGCTCAAAAATAGGGTGAACAAACTATGGCCGGCCACAGCCTGTTTTTGTAAATAAAGTTTTATTGGAACACAGCCACACTCATTTGTTTACTTATTGTCTATGGCTGCTTTCTGCCTGAGCTCTGCTCAACGGCAGAGCTGAGCAGCTGTGACAGAGCCAGGTGGCCTCCAAAACCTAAAATATTTACTAACTGGTGCCCTAAGAACAAGTTTGCCAATCCCCTGATCATTAGATCATCTAGTCCATCCTACACTGTACAGGTGAGTAAACTGAGGTCCACACAAGAATGACTTCTCTATGGTCCAAACTCAAGTAAAGTAAGAAGCAAGGAAGACTCCATTTCCATGGTACTTTCCACCACTTGGCCAGGAAACTCTCAAAACAGACATCCTGCTGTTTGGGAAGTAAACCTCAGGGTCTCTTATCACGTCGCAAGTGAGTGTATTTGCCAATACATTGATGAGAAGAGGACTTTGGGCCTAGTCAGTATCCAAGAACACCTGCTAAAGGTCTGAGTAAACCTTAGTAGACTAGAAAAAGTTAATTTAACAACCATATAGGCCGGGCGCAGTGGCTCACGCCTGAAATCCCAGGATTTTCGGATGCCCAGGCAGGCGGATTGCCTGAGGTCAGGAGTTTGAGACCAGTCTGGCCAACACGGTGAAACCCCATCTCTACTAAAAATACAAAAAAATAAGCCGGTATGGTGCCATGCGCTTGTAATCCCAGCTACTTGAGAGGCTGAGGCAGGGGAACTGCTTGAACCAGGGAGATGGAGGTTGCAGTGAGCAGAGATCACACCACTGTATTCCAGCCTGGGTGACAGAGGGAGACTCCATCTCAAAAAACAAACAAAAAACAAAAAACAAAACAAAACACATAAGCACAGACTAGGGAAGGTTTAAAAACAGATGCTGAGAGTATAATCTGGTTCAGTTTTTTAAATAGCACACATTGTAACCCAACAATCCAATCCCACTCCTAGGAACCTACCCTACAGAAACACCAGCTTAAGTGACTAAAGATACATCTCTAGCACATTTAGGACAGCACTGTCTGTAAAAGCAAAAAGGGCCTGAATTCTAGGCAAATAAATATTATCAGCAAATGCAGTTATGTGTTAATAAAGAAGGGGGCACTTCGTGCCTTTACCTTACAGAGGGTCCTAACCTTCTGAGCATGTAAATTTGTGACCCTTGCCATAAACAATCTCTACTGTTAGGTTTCTTCCAAGACACAGAAGATTCACAACTCATGCCATTAAGGCAGTTAAGGACAACCAATATACCTGGAAGACGGTAATCTTCCAAGTTACAGAGGATCAGAAATCTAATGCATTTCACCTGGATAATTCAGACTCAAAAGTTCAAATCTGTATCTGAAATTGCAGTAAAGCCACTTTAAAACTTTTCATTCTTTGCACAGCACTTTGAAAGCACAGTACAGTCATAAGGTGGAGAAATGAGTAACTTACTGAATGAGACTTTCAGAAGTGTGTGAAATAGTTTTGATGTCTACAAAAACAGGGAAAAGTGCACTTTCTTTCTACTTGTTCTCTTGATTACTGTGAGAAGAATGTTGAAGTCTACAATATTGTTAAGGACGTTGTCTGTTTCTCCTTGGAGTTCTATGAGTCCTCACGTATTTTGAGGCTCTGTTATTAAGTTCATAAACCTTTAGGAAGGATTGTTTTAGGATGGGCTAAGATATTATTCGCTATTTTAAACGTTGGACCATCTCTTGAGACAAATATCCATGCAAGAATTAGAAAGGAAAAAGGATAAGAGAAATTCCACAGATTAATATATGCATTTCTGAAATACTTTTTAACTTCCATAAATAGAATATACACACAGACCTCAAAAGAGGCACTACGAATATAGTGAAATCGAGCAAGAAGCCGTATTTCTAGTAAAATATATAAACTGCACCTACTGAATGTTGCCATTTGGTATGAATCACATGGCCATGCCGTTTCCCAAGCGTGGGAATTACAGAACACATCCATGAGTAGAGAGGAGTCTAAGCATAACTTTCTTAGTAAATCTCAGGGGGGTTCCATAGACAAATAATTTGGCCAGTGACTCCTGAGAAAGAGGTTTTATATAGGAGAACCCAGACACACTAGGACATACTAACATCTCACAATTCAGTTTGCATATCAACATTTACACTTTTATAACACTGAAATTCTCTGAGTTATCAAATTTAATTTCTCAACCAAAAGTCTCTGAATCCTAATCTTTCCTTCCCTTCTGGCCTACCTATATGACTCTTAGCTTACTTTTACCAGGACTGTGGCAGACTTTCTAATTACGTGTTAACTGACTGCCTCTTCACCCTATCACCAAGAACAACAAATAATGGAAAGTCATCTCACACATGACCCCAAATCTTATTGCAGAAATGCAATACCATCACATACACAAATAATGCTGGGCCCAGAGTCTCCACAAAGGAGGACCTCACTCAGCCAGACTGCTGGGGCTACCCAAGCTGTGCAGGATTTAGGGCAAATAAAAGGCTAGAAAAGGAGATGTTAGGTAAATTCTCACTGGTCTAACAGAGGCAGACTGACTACAATGAGTCCAGGAGAACTTTCTGCAATGACATGAAATGCCCCAAATGCCCTACATTTGTGTGGTGCAATACACGTGGCTACAGAGCACTTGAAATGAACGTATAACAGCTAGTGCCACTGGAGAAACTGAAGTTTTCATTTTACTTAATTTTTTTTTTTTTTAAGAGATGGGTTCTCACTCTGTCACCCAGTCTGGAGTGTGGTGGCACAGTCCATAGCTGACTAGAGCCTCAAACTCCTGGGCTCAAGCAATCCTCCCACCTCAGCCTCCCAAACAGGTAGGACTACAGGCTTGCCATCCTATGCCCAACTATTTTAATTCTTTTGTGAAGATAGGGTTTTTACAAAACCCTGTTGCTCAGGCTGGTCTTTAACTGATGCCTCAAGTGATTTCCCACCTCAGCCTCCCAAAGTATTGAGACTACAGGTGTGAGCCACCACGCCTGGCCTACTTAGTTTTAATTAATTTAACTCTCCACATGTGGCTAATAGCTACCATACTAGACAGTATAGAGGGTGAAAACAACCCACAGGCTTTCTTTGACTCAACATTCAGTTCTACAATTACCTGTGCTGCCTACTGCGTTCAAGAGATTTAACCAGGCACTCCAGAGACTGAATGGGACTTTCCCCTGCCCAAAGTCGCTTGTAATGAAGGAAGGGCCAGATCATTAACAGGCCATTTCAGTTCCACCTCTTAACAGATAAAGATACAGATAAAGGGGTTAAATAATTAAGAGGATAAAACAATCCTTCCTAAAGGTTTATGGACTTTAGGAAGGAGCCTCAAAATACATGAAGATTGCTAGAACTTCAAGAAGAAACAGACAAATCCTTCACAATAGCTGTAGACTTCAACACTTCTCTCAGTAATCAACAAAACAAGCAGAAGGTCAGACAGATCCTAATAACACTATCAACAAACTTGACCTAATTGATATTTATGCAATACTCCACCCAACAAGAGCAGAATACAAAATTCTTTTCAAGTACATATGGAATATTCACTTCGACTGACAAAATTTTGGGGTGCAAAACAAACCTCTAAAAATGTTTTACAAAATTAAAGTCATACAAAGTATGCTCTCTGAACAAAATGAAATTAAATTAGAAACCAGTAACTGAAAGATACCTAAAAAAAAAATCCCCAAATATTTGGCTAAAACAATTAATGCACAAGGTCCTGGAAGTTAAGGGGGTGGGAAACAAAGGAACTCAGCCCCACCTGGGGGTAAAGGGAATGGTGATCAGAGAAGGCAGGCTGGAGAAGGTGACGGATGGGTGACTGGGATTTGGGTCTGTGAGAACTACAAAGAAATAAGTATTACTAGATTAATCTGAGATGAAGAGAAGAAATAAGGAGTGAATAAGGAAAAGAGAAATAAGGGAGATGTAAAAAGTAAAGTAGAGGTTCCTCTTCAAGACTTTCCTCTCTGTCTAATTAAGAATAAATAGTAACTTCTCTTAGAAGCAAAATTTATTCAAAGACCTGTGCTAACATTCTTAAATATCTGCTAGCGGTAATAAAGAAATCAATGTACTTTATGTTCTTAGCTCCCACAATTTGGCCTAAATATTTGCCCTGGCATGCTTAGACTGCTCCAAGCAAGCATTAGGTCATAGCCTGTTCCTCTTCCTTATTTAAAAGTGTTTTTACCTTTCTCAACATTCCACAAGTTACTTCCTCCTTCCTTTGTTCTCCTCTGCCTTTGCCTCTTTTAAAAAGTTCTAAGTTGCCAGCCAATCGGGACAAATACAGAATGTGAGCTCCCGTTCCAGCCAAAGGAAACCAGACACAGCAGTAGGGTAGATGCGTCAGGTTATAAATGACCCCGTCTCCTTTGTTGGGTGTACTCATGGTAAACTGCTATGTACCCCTTCTACAGTAGAAGTAAAATGTCTTCTAATGAGAGAATTAAATTTATGTTCAAGTGCTGTTTCTTCACGGCACCAGGGAACAAGCATTTCAAACAGGAGATTTAGAAGTCAGTTCATCCTTCACTCCTTTTCTCCTGCTCATCACATCCCAGCCTAACCAATCTATCATTAAGGATTCATTCTAATGCCTGAATTATTTTCTGCCAGGTGCTGTGGCTCACACCTGTAATCCCAGCACTTGGGGAGGCCAAGGCGGGTGGATCACTTGAGGTCAGAAGTTCGAGACCAGCCTGGCCACTTGAACCGAGGCAGAGGTTGCAGTGAGCCAAGGTCATGCCACCGTACTCCAGCCTGGGAGACACAGTGAGACTCTGTGTCAAAAAAGAAAAGAAATTAAAATTGAATGTGCAATAATCCAGCAAATAATCCTATTTATATACCCAAGAGAAATGAAAATATATGTATAGACAAAAGTTACGCCCAAATGCCCAGCAGCATTATTCATAATAGCCAAAAAGTGGAAACAGTTCAAATGTCCATGAACTTACGAAATGGATAGGCAAAACATGGTCTCTGGGCTCAGAGGTGTGTGCCTTAACTCTAGCTACTCTGGAGGCTGGAAGGCTGAGGCAGGAAGCCTGAGCCCAGGAGTTCCAGGTCAGCCTGGGCAACATTGCAAGACCCTGTCTCCATTTAAAAAATAACAGTGGTATAGCCATACAACGAAGTGTTATTCAAACATGGTACTGATACATGCTAAGATATGCATAAACCTTGAAAACATTAGGCTAAATGACAGAAGCCATACATTATATGATTCCACTTAGTAAGAAATGTCCGTAAGAGGCAAATCAACAGCGAATGACCGTAGATTAGTGGCTGCCAGGGGATGAGCAGGAGGGAGGTGAAGAACAGGGAGTGATGCTATAGGCATGGGCTTCTTTGCAGGGGCGTAAAAACGAGCTGGAATTAGGTAGTGTTAATGGTTGCACAACCCTGTCAACATACTAAAAAAGTCACTAAATTACATACTTTACAAGGGTACATTTTACTTGGGTATATATAAATTATATCTCCATAAAGCTGTTACCTTTTAAAAACTGAATTTTCATAAATATTGCTTGAAAATCATTCTGCAATTTAAAAGATGTTCAATAAATGTTAACTATTACTGTCACTATTTTTAAAATGTGACAATCTCAAAATAATATTTGAATGTAACTATCTAGAAAAACATAAAAATTGTAGATATATACCAGCAGACAAAACAATTGAAACATTATATTTAATTACACGCATTTTAATTCTTTCTATATGATCACTTTCGATCTTTTAAAGTGCATTTTAATGTATAATTTTTTTTAAATTAAGAAACATGCTGCCTCCTGATACTTATGTTAAAGAACCAAAAGCATGAAAAGAATTAGAGGCCAGGCGTGGTGGCTCAGGCCTGTAACCTCAGCAGTTTGGGAAGCCGAGGCAGGTGGATCACGAGGTCAGGAGTTCAAGACCAGCCTGGCCAATATGGTAAAACCGTCTCCATTAAAAAGTACAAACATTAGCCGGTGTGGTGGTGGGCGCCTGTAGTCCCAGCCACTCAGAAGGCTGAGGCAGGAGAATCGCTTGAACCCAGGAGGTGGAGGTTGCAGTGAGCTGAGATTGTGTCATTGTACCCTAGCCTGGGCAACAGAGTGAGACTCCGTCTCAAAAGAAAAAACAAAAATAGAATAATTAGTGGCGGTGTTAAGCTAGTGCTGAGATCATAACCACTGTCAACAGGCACTCAAAGAGAAGGAAGAACAAGGTGCGCAACAGGATTCAGGGAAGATCTCCCAGGAAGACGGATTCGAGCCTGGCTAAGGAGCAGGAAGGGAAAAGGGCATCAGCTAGGATTTGTTCCTGTGTCACCCAGATTACCACTTGCCCACCATGACTACCACTCTCTCACCCCCATGTCTCCACCATTAAGGGTCTTTAGTCAAAGGGAAGACACAGGGACTTGAGGACTGAGGAAAGGAGGACCTAACAGAAGAGACCAGAGCTCCCGGTCTTAACATCCCCAGTCCTGTTATATGCATGTTTCAACACAAACTTCCAAACACGCCCATGGGTGAGCAGAATAGAAAAGCACGAACTGTATGCAAGACTATTTATTACTGCGTAACTAGGACATGCCTACTACTCACAAATCATGTTGCCCAACTTTTTCAAAACCCTTTTGGCTCTCACTTTAATTCTCATGTTTAATCTCTTGAGGTACTGATACCTGAAAACAGATGTCATTAATTTCCCTTATAATCTTGACCTCGCTATTGTTACTGAAAGTACTACTGTTCTGAGGGAGGCATAGGTGATGCACTCCTCTCTCTACATTCTATGTGTCAGGGACAGAAGAACTCTAAAGTACCTGCTTGGACTGGACCTCCGCCCATGTCCAAACCGCCCAGCTTACCTTGTCCTTTTGTCAATCCATCCTGCAGAACAGAAGCTATGCTTCAAGATCTTCTGATCATCTCAATACCCAAAATTAAATAGTTTTGAAATAGATTTGAGAGAGAGGGCTACACCAGTGGTTCAACAGCATCTCTGTGATTTGATGTGGATTCTCTGTTTCATACTTGTACCAAATACAGCATATCTTCTCAGGGTGTTCAGGAATGAGGATCACAGGACTAGCCCAATCCATTCTGCATACAGAAGAGGGGGGGCACAGCCGTTCCTGGTCCCCAGCCCAACACACATGGAGTTTGGTTTATTTCCTCATTCCCAGCCACACTCAGCCTCTCTCATAAACCAGAGTTGAGAGACCACATCTCTTGCACCCTCCCCCGGCCTCCCAGCCTCCCAGCCCTCCAACCCACCCTGTCCCTCCAAGTACCATCCAGAAAGTCAACCAAACCTAAACAGGCATAATCTCAGCCCTCCTTAAATGCCCACCGTAACTTGTAACCCCACTTCCAAACCAGAAATTTATACCATACATACTACCCAGGAACAAATGTCCATAATACAAAACCTGTTTATGCAACGGTATGGCTTCCGCCTGATGGCATCTCTGCCGCTGATCTCCACTGTCACAATCCTTAGAGGACATAAATCACTAACTTTCCCAGGATAACACCAGGGCTTTTGTTTTATGAAGTCATCAGAGGTTCCAAGTTTTAAAATTCCAGGAAAGTATTCTCAGAAGTCTCACACAAGACTGAGACTGAAACACAAGAACCATTCTGTTTTAAATACAATTTCTTAAAATTAGCAAATGCTTAATTTCAAAGTTCTGTCAGAACTTTACCAAATGCCTATTGGAAAACACCTATACAACCCTTCCCATTGTACCTTACCAAAACCATAGCCAGTAATTCCTAAATTTAAAAAGCAAAAATAAATGAATCAAAGCATTATTCAGCCATATGCCTTCAAGGCAAATGTTCAGTGATTTCTAAATTTTACTTTCATTGCCATCCTTAATACTCTTTCCACCAGTATAAAGAAAACAATCTTCAATAAATAAACCTTTCATAACTTGAAAAATATCAACTAGTCCATTCAGCATACACCTACAAAAATACCTGAGTTACTTATATTAGGAGTTAGTTCCCATAATGTTCACGTCAATAATTAAGCCAACGCCTGTAAACTAAAAACCTAATCAAAATTAATTTAAAATTAACCACAAAGTAAATTCCTCTTTCAGCTTTCACAGTACAACAGGATTCAAATTCATCAATCATACTTCTTTATGTGTTATTCAGATATCTTAAACCAGTTCTAAAATTTTTTTCTTCCATCTACACATTTACCTGACAGCCTTCCACCCAGGAAGTACAGACTATAAAACCAATGAAACTAGTACTTAGCCTAAACAACTCACTGTCACGCGTTGTTACTCATTGAAGGCAAGTGGGCATGTTCTAAAAGTTTGGAACTCAAAATGTCACTCACATCTGGGGGGTGGGAAGAGGGGAGGAACTTAGAGGGAAGTACCACAGTGCTAAATCCACCATAAGGCACCATACCCTATGCAACAAACCCACATTCCCACGTACCCCATTTTGTTTTTAGAAGAAATAAGGAAAAAAAAGTCACATCCATTTTACCATAATCTTAAGAAATAATGTGTTGCAAAAGGTATAACATCCAAATTAACATCACAGCCAATAAAGGAAAATGCCTGGCAAGCAATATGAAATAGCAACTCAAAACCAAAGTAACTCTTGCAATGAAAAACATTCACTGGGACGGGCCAGGTGGCTCATGCCTGTAATCCCAGCACTTTGGGAGGCCGAAGCGGGTGGATTGCCTGAGTTCAGGAGTTCAAGAACAGCCTGGGCAACATGGTGAAACCCCATCTCTACTAAAATACAAAAAATTAGCCGGGCGTGGCAGTGTGCACCTGTAGTCCCAGCTACTCAGGAGGTGAGGCAGGAGAATTGCTTGAACCCTGAGTTTATATGTTAGTTTTGTAGATCGCACTCCACCCTGGGCAACAGAGCAAGACATTCACTGATCAAATTGTCCATCAAAATCCAATTAGAAAAGAACAACAACAACAAAAAACCAACTAGGACAACTTTCAGTTTCCTAAATCCAAAATATTTAGGGGTTATGACACCCACTGTAGAATTATCAAAACTTCATGTATTACAAGTTCTCATCTACTAACAGTAATTTATCCAACCAATCTTTGATGAGCACCTGCTATGTGCAAAACACTGTTACAGGAGCTGCAGGGGGAATAAGCTCAATAGCTATCACTACAGAGTTAGTAATTTCATATAAGGATATCAAGTAGACAATACGCAGGCGCCGCCAGCAGTTCGTCCAGCCGCGCCCACGTCAAATTTACAAGTCCCAACCGGCAGGCCGAAGGACGATCACCTGAGGTCGGGAGTTTGAGACCAGCCTGGCCAACATGGTGAAACCCCATCTCTACTAAAATACAAAATTACTTTGTGGCGTGGTGCTGCAACCAGCTACTTGGGAGGCTGAGGCAGGAAAATTGCTTGAACTTGGGAGGCAGAGGTTGCAGTGAGCCAAGATGGAGATCGTACCATTGCACTCCAGCCTGGGCACCAAGAGCAAAACTCCTTCTCAAAAAAAGAAAAACAAAATGTCACAAAAGTGTCAAAAGTAAACACATTTTTTTAAAGAACACCTAGCTACAAACTGTAATTTAAGTCAGCATATGCACAGCCATCAATCCTAAATATTATTTGCTAGGCCTTCAAATACAACTTAAAGTTAGCTGAACTGCCCTGCCAAAATGTCTCAGCTCTGTCTAACCAGAAAAACCTTAGGCATGCAATCCAGTCCTATGTTTCCACCACCCCAAGCAAAGACCAAATCCAGGATTTTAAGCAAACATACTATAAAGATGTACCAGGTCAAGCGTCGTGGCTTCACGCCTAGTCCTCCAGACTTTGGGAAGCTTCGAGGTAGCTGACCACGGCGTCAGGAGTGGGGAAAATCAATACAACATACAAACCCCAACCTACTTCCAAAATACAAACATTAGCCAGGTGCTATGGTGAGCCTGTAATCCCAGCTACTTGGGAGGCTGAGGCAGGAGAATTGCTTGAACTTGGGAGGCAGAGGTTGCAGTGAGCCAAGATCGCTACTAATGCACTCCAGCCTAGGCTATGACAAGACCCCTTAAAAAAAAAAAAAAAAAAAGCACTAAAAATTAAGTTGGCAAGAATTTGACATGTACCCTTACATAAGACATAAATATTCGACACTTGATTCATTCCCTCATTCTCCAGCCAGCCTCCCAGGCAAGTCTGGCAAGGATTCTGACCATGGGGCAAAAGAACTAAATTTCTTCAGTGTGTATGTTAGGACAACTCACGGGTTTACATTTGGCTTAACGCACACTACCCTCCAACTGGGGTATTTAAGCGCATATTTATGCGAAACAGAACTTTTCATTGCAACCACTTCCCACCAGAATTGGACACGACATCTCAGTCTGGGAAAAAGGGTCCTTTTTCTCTCGTCATCGTTTCAGTAAAACCTATTTTAAACGCGTGAAACCAGAGATTCTAATGGAATTAACTTATTTGGTAAATTATAGGCAGTGCCCGTCAGTTGGTTGCTTCCGGTTATGCATAATTCACCACACCGTAACTGCGTCTTATTACAAAAGCAGCCTGAAGTGCGCTGGTATGGGCAGCCCATAAGCCGCACTAAAATGCAGCCCAAACCAGCTCTTAGGTAAACTTTTCTGTGTGAAAGACAGAGTACCAGCGAGAAACGAATACGAATTTTCCCGGGAAGAGCAGAAAAGTGGTTGGGCGTAATAAATCTGGCTACCATGCCGGACTTGTCGGTCCTAAGTTCACCTTAGGCACTATGTCTGATGACTCAACCATACATCATCTGGCAAATATGGGTGACAGGTGTCCTACTTCCCAGAGGGCAAAAGTTACCCAAATGAGTTGCCACGTGCTGGCCCCGTACCATTTTGATTTAACCAAAACACTTGAACTTAGATGAAATGCCCAAATTTGGTTGGGGTCTCCTTGGCTTGCTTTGCTTTTAATCAGCCATTTCATTTACTGCAGAAGAACCGTTGCACAGGCCCATTAGCACCCAAAAAAATAAACAAACACACACAGACCAGAGATAAAGTGCTGTTCCCCCACTAACCCAAAATGATCCGGCCTCCACAAATTCTAAAACCACAGCTAGGTGGAAAAACAGGACAGGATTGTGACACACAATTCAACCAACCTTAATTCCCTTTAAGGAACAGATATATAATGTGTAAAAACCAAAAGGAAACCACATTAGAAATGAAAAGAGGTTTGCAAAACAAGAGGCCTTCATTCCAGAAAACCAATTCAAAAACAGAGAAAACGAAAAGCAATGTATATGTGTTTGCCTAAGTTTCACCCGCCCATGCGGGAGACACTATGACCAAGTACACAAAATTCTGAGGAGGAAAAAGAGGAGGTTGGCGGGCGGGGTGGGGTAAAGAGAGCGAAAGTGTGGCCTGCAAACCGCAACAGCACCCCCATTTTGGAACAACAAGCGCCCTTCCCCTCTAAATCTAGTTTTTGCCACTTGATGCGTTCCCCTCGCATTCGGGGGTCGGCGGGGTTGGGGGGGAGATCGACAGTGATGCACAGCACATGAGTAAGCAAGGGGTTGGGGTAGAGAAGGTGGGAAGAAGGAGCCCAGCAAACTATCATGGCACCCGGAGTGCTGCTGTAGGTACTATGCACCCAAGCCGTCAGCAGTAACTGGCGTCCCCGTACACCACTTTGTCTGTCCACCTTCCGCCCGCGGTAGGTCCGGCGGGGCCTAGGTATTCGCCCCACCCCCCAGCCCGCGCTATGCTGGCTGCCGGCGGCGGCGGCTTTCTCCGGCTACCGCTGCCCAGTCATCTCTGGGCGAGCCCAGCCGCCCTGAGCGCCACCCTGGCCTTGCGGCGGCCCACCTGCCCCGGCTGGCTACCGCTGCCGCGAGCGAACCGGATATCCGCCACGGGGCGCGCGGCAGCGGCGGGGCCGGGGCGCTCCGCAGCCGCGGGCTGCTTGGTCCGCCCGCCGCCCCTCATGCTGAAGTTATTCGTGAGGAGTGGAAGGGAAAGCGGACGGGAGGGGGCACGGGCGCAGTGGGGGCGGGCCGGGGCCGGTGATGGCCCCAGGGCCGGGCAGAGGAACCCGGCCCGCGGAAGCGCGGTTGGCGGAGAAGGTGTCGATCCAAAATGGTCATTAGCCCCACGCCGGACCGCCTCTTCAGCCGCCATCTTGTCTCTTCCGTCTGCCACCGTGGAGCGCGGTCACGTGAGCGCTGCGCCACCGACGAAGTTCGGAACGGGGCGAGCGGCGCGGCCGCTAGGGGGAGCAAGTGGGAGCATTGAGTCGGGGGCGGAGAGCCTGAGAGAGCCTGGGGCGCCTTCCGGCTGGCGCAGCGCGGCGTGGCTGGACCTGGCGGCGGCGGGTGGCGCGGCCAGAGATGCGTCCGCGTCGGCAGCCTCGGAGCACCACATACAGTTCCGCGGACCCTTGGCTGGCTTCTCCTCCAAAGCCGACCGGGACCTTTCCCCGCCCCTTCCGCGTTCGGGGAAGGCAGAGAGCCCCCAAAATCACCAGCCCCTGAAACTGGAGGCCAGGTGCCAGAGAGCAGTGCCTGGAGTGGGCGGCCTGATGACCTAAGGGACGCAAGAAAGCTGCTGACCCGAGGGAAATTTCGTCGGGTGGGGAACAGGGAAAGCACAGCCCTGTGAATTTAGGAAACCTGAAGTTTGGAGCTGGAGTCCTGAAATTGACCTGATGACAACCTGGGATCTGTGCCAGAGCCACGCCCCGGGCTGCCACGCCTGAGGGAGGGGCTACTAAATCTGTTGCGCGGAATTCCACCTGCAAAACCCCAGTAAACCTATAGCCTGGACAAACATAGTGAAACCCCCGCTTCTACTGGGGCACAGCCAGCATAGCGGCCAGGACCCCAGCTACCCAGGAGGCTATGAAGCAACGCTTGGAACCTGAGGAGGCCAGTGAGCCAGACAGCCACATTGTACCCAGCCTGGGCAAGAGTGAGTAGTCCCAGCTACTCTGGGAGGCTGGAGGCAGGAGAATGCATGTGAGCCCAGGAGGCGGAGCTTTGTGTGAGCCGAGATCTCACTGTCTCCAGCCTGTGTGACACAGAGCGCCAGTCTGTCTCCAAGAATGAGACTGGAAACCATGCCACCCGTGAAATGAATAAAGAAATAAATGTTGTCTGAATTGGCGTCACACCTCAATCCCAGTATCTAGAGGTCGTGAGAAGGGTGATCCGCACTGAGGCTGAGTTCAAACCAGTCTGGGCAAATATCATGTAGGAAACCCCGTCTTTTCACCACAAAGATTAGTCGGACGGTGGTACATGCCTGTATCCCAGCTATCCCGGGAAGCTGAGACACGGTGAACCAAACCTGGGAGGCAGAGGTTGCATGAACCAAGACGCCTCACTGCACTCCAGCTCTAGTGTGACAACGACTAGGGTCTCAAAAAAAAATTATATACCAAAGTATAACACAGTCAAGCCACATAAGATAAAACATTGAACCCGTCTCCGTGTCAAAGTGATTCCTGACTCAGCCTCCCAACCAAAAGATTACAGGCGCGTGCCACCACGCCTGGCTAATTTTTTGTATTTTTAGTAATAGACGTGATCTACCTGTTGGCTTGTGCCTGTTTCCAACTCCTGGACCTGAAGTGCAAACCAATCTAACCTCTGCGCCCTCCAAAGTGCTCACACCAGCCACCAAGTCAGCCCAATCTGGCTTTTGGAAAGCCCATTACAGAATGCTTAATGATTAAGCAACTGCCGGCCGCTAGTAGTCAGCTTAACCTTCAGCCTCTTCTCAGAGTAATACAGTGGCAGTGAAAGCCCTGGACCACCCAGCCCTCATCCTGAGGCTCTCTAGGGAGAGCCCACCTAGTCAAATCAATAGCATAAAAAAAAGAGACGACCCTACTCTTTGCAGATCTCTGAGGGTTTTTGTGAACTGTATGCTGTGAAACAGGTGAGGGGAAGATCGCACACAGTTTCCATTCTCAGAGGACCACAAAGAGGAGATTGGTCATCAGTGCCTCAAATAGAAGCTTAAGGGTCACAGCATGCTTTTCATGTCTGTAGGTGCTGAAGTTTAGCATCTCTGGGCCTGGACAAAGCTAGTACCAGCGCCATCATTTTACAACCAAAGATAACCAGCCTCCCCACATCTATAAAACACTGTCTAGGAGGTACGGAACCACCTCCTCTCGCTGAAACCACTGGAATACTTACCATCCAAAAATGTACTGTATTTTAAAGAAAATACTGGGATTGGTGTTTTTCGCTTTTTAATTATTTGGAGGAAATTACAATGACAAAGTGCTTGAACAAAACTAAATGACTAGCTATAGTATGACGTATCCAACCACATCCACTCCAGCAAATGTTTATTTAACACTTATGTGCCATGCACTGCTCTATTCCAATATCTGTACAGAGTTTACAGAATATTTCTCTAGGTTTTTCCTATATCCTTTTATATACACAGGGTCAGTTTTCCGTAATCTCTGGGAAGCCAACAAATAAAAGATTCTAAATCTAACCCAAAGACAATCATTTTAAACAACTTAGAATATATCTTGTATATATTGTTTTAAAACGCGCAGGTGTTCATATATAAACACACCCTTATACAAAAACACCCAATGAGGCAGTGGAGTACCTCAGAAAGAAGGAGTCAAGGAATGGTTCACGCCTGTAATCCCAGCACTTCAGTGCCATGGAAAGAATCACATGGCCAGTAGCCCAGAGACCAAGCCTGGCTGACATAGTGAAACCCCATCTCTACTAAAATACAAAAAAAAATTAGCTGGGCTGGTGGCGACACCTGTAGTCCCAGCTACCCGGAGACTCAGGCAGGAGAATCATCCAAAGGGCAGAGTGCAAAATGGCAGTGAGGCTTAGATCGCCAGCCACCACATTCCAGCTCACACACAGAGTAAGACCCCCCTGTCCCCAAAACCACATTATTGCTTATGCAATTTGCTTTGAGTTCGTGGACCAGCCTGACCAAATGCATGATGAAACTCTATCTCACAAGTTTCAAATATGTATAAGTGTTCTGGTATATTTTAAATACACATTTTATTTTCTTTTTAATTTATAAGATATGTGATTGCTTATTTACACTATTTATTTTTGCTTCGCTCTTTTAAATAGTTACTTTTTAAATGGAGTCTGCTCTGTTGCCCAGGGCTGGAGTGCTAGGCTGCCTCCTCGCCACTGCAATCTCCGCCTCCCGGGTTCAAGCACCCCCCGGCCTCATTCTGGAGACATCTGGGATTATAGGCACTCCAAGTACCATATGCCCAGTTTTTTTGTATTTTAGTAGTATACTAATGTCTCATAAGTAGCCAAGCTGGTCTCAAAACTCCTATGGGACCCAAGTGATTGATCCCTTCCTCCCTCGGCCTCAAAGTGCTGCTGGGATTACAGTTGTGAGCCACCATGCCCGCCTGTTAAATGTCCTCACATCACTGTTGAATTTAATAACCATTTGATTTCATCGGGTTTTTTTCTTTTCCCTTTTTTTTTTTTTGAGAAGCAGGGCTCATTCTTTCCTTCCCAGCTGGAGTGCAAACCACACACCCACCGCATTCCACCTACCCAGACTTAAAACCTTCCACCTCAGCCTCCCAAGTAGCCGGGACTCAGGGCGCTGCGGCCATGCCACCTCATGTCCGGCTAATTTTGGGTAAGCTTTTTTGTTGTTGTTGTTGTTGTTGTTGTTGTCATTTTTTGTAGACAAGGTTTTGCCAGTGCCCAGTGTCATCCTGAAACTCCTGCCCAAGCAAGTGATCCTCCTTCCCGACCCAAAGTGTTGGGATTTGTGGCATGAGCCAAATCGACATGTATGTCCTAAGCACTTTTTTTTTTCATATTACACATTTTCAGTTTTTCAAACATTTGAATGTGTTTATTTTGAGTATATTTTGTTTTCTCCCCAGCCCAGCCTAGAAGTCAACCCTTAACTCTCCTGTGCGCAGCAGCTTGTTTATCACCGCCTCACACACAGAAACAGCATGTTAGGTCTCCTCTTCTTTACCCCGAGAAACTCTACTGTTAAGTGGTTCAGCCACCACTCTTCCTTTTCGAATCTGCTCTCCAAGTCTGCAGTCCTGTCGCAGTCTTCAGGATTCGTTCCATTGAGCATTGTTGTAACTTGTCTAAGACTATGTCTTCCAATTTATATTTCACTCTCACTTGTAAGGTTCTCTTTTTGAAGGGAGAGGGAGGATCAGCAAAGCTCCACTATACCATCCTTGGCTTCTCCCAAACCGTCCCATCATGTTATTAAATCTATGAACCATAGGAAATGAAACCTTCCAAGGTTTTCTTTCTAAACTAAGGGAAGGTTCGTCTTCCTATAAATAGAGAAGGGCTGTTGAATAATTTTGTCAGCATTGCTTCCTTTTGACTTTATAAGACTAGATTGTCTATATAGACAGGAGAGATTCATTAAACCAGGCTGTCTAGGTTTATTTGGTAAAAATATTTGCTATATATATTTAAAAGCTTCCTGAGGTACCCATGTAATGATTGTTAATACTAGTATAAATTGCCATAGGCTGGGGTAACCTGCAAAAAAAATGCAAACTCTTCAGGCCAGTATTGACCCTGTCTGCCAACCTTGAAATTTTGAAAATGGGAATCAGGTTTTCCCTGTGGGTTTTGTTTTGTTTTGGCTTTTCATAGACACTATATGAAGCTCCCGCGTCGAATCTATAAAACTATAGCTTAGGGAGGTTGGGCGTGATAAGGCTCATGCCTATAACCCCAACACTTTTAGTTAGAGGCTGAGTTTTAAAGGATCAATTTGAGGTCAGGAAGCACTTTCAGCCTGCCACAATACAAAACCCCATCTGTACCTGCTAAAGTACGCAAAATTAGCCAGGGTGTGGTGGCAGGCACCTGTAATCCCAGCTACTTGGGAGGCTGAGGGGAGGCAGGCACCCACCAACTGAAGGCAGAGGTCAGAAAAGAGTCAATCATGCCACTGCACGACAGAGCCTAGACCATCTTGAAACAACAAAACTGTAGCTTCAGAGATCTCACTCTAAATTCATCATTTATAGGGCCAGGAGAGTTGTGGCTCACAGTCAGAACTAAAGCATTCTAAAAGGCTGGAGTATGGTGGACTACCTGAGGCCAGGATTCTGAGACCAGCTCATAAACATGGCAAAAATCCCAGCCTCTACAAAAAGGAATGTCCTGCTGGGCGTTGCGGATGCACACCCCAGTCCCCAGCTACTTGTCAGGCTGAGCCAGGGACCGCTTGGAGCCCAGGAGGCTCCAACCCTGCAGAGCCACATGATAGCACCACTGTACCTCTCAGCTGGGACGACCAAGTGAGCAGTCCGTATCCCAAAAAAAGTTTTTGTTTTGTTTTGTTTTAAGACAGGGTCTCACTTTGTCATCTACACAAGTGAGCATCACAGTCCACCTGTCTTCACCTCTCAGGCTTAAGGGAGCCTCCAACCTCACTTCCAAGTAGTTGGCACTCATAGGGTGCATGCTGAATTCACATCCGGCTAATTTTTGTATTTTTAGTAGAGGTGGTTTCACCCATGCCAGCTGGTCTTGAGCTCCTGATCTAAATGATCTCTCTCCAGCCCCTCGGCCTCCCAAAGTGCTGGGATTACAGGTGTGAGCCACTGTATTAATAATTTTGTTAAAGAAAAAATAAAATTAATTCATCCCTTCATTAAAAAAATTAAAACTCTTTAAAGGAACGTGGCCAAGTTATTTTGAGAGACTATAAGATTTATGGAAGAAAAATAAACTATGATAAGTTTGGGAATATTTTGTATTTAAAATTATTGTAGAAATTTATATAAACATGTGTCAGATTTTGGCTGGGCACAGTGGTTCACACTTTGTAATCCAAGCACTTTGGGAGGCTGAGGCGGATGGATCACCTGAGGTCGGGAGTTTGAGACCAGCCTAGCCAACATGGCGAAACCCTATTCTGGGCACCTTTTAAAAAAATTTTGTCAGATTTTAAGAAATATTCCCATATCGGGTACAAGTGGCTCATAATCCGTCCCAGTAATCTCAAAGGCAGGCAGATCATCACTTGGAGCTCAGGAGGTGCCATGGGCAACACAGCAAGACCCATCCTGCTGCAAAAAAAAAAATTAGCTGGGCATGGTGGTGAGCACCTGTAGCTACTTGCAGGGGTTAAGGCAGGAAGATCATTTGAGCCTGGCAGGTCAAGGCTACAGCAAGCCAGGTTTTACGCCACTGCAAAGTCCAGGGTGACAGTGCAGCACCCCTTATCCCCATAAACAAGAAAGAACCTCTTGGTCATAGATATGATTTCCTTTTACACCAAGTTTGTTTGTGGATGCCAATCACAATGGTTTGTCCCAGTGGAATATATTTTACCATTTCCCAAGAGTAGCTGTACCATGATGAAGAGATAAGGCCAAAAGTATGGCACGCCGGGCTGCTGCGGCCTCCTTCCACCTGTAATCCCAGCACTTTGGGAGGCTGAGGCGGATGGATCACCTGAGGTCGGGAGTTTGAGACCAGCCTGGCCAACATGGTGAAACCCCATCTCTACTAAAATACAAAAAAATTAGTCGCATGCAGGGCGGGCTTCCCCGTAGTCCCAGCCACCAGGGAGAGGCTGGGAGGCAGGAGAATGGCGAGCGAACCCTGGAGGCATGGAGGCTGCAGTGAGCCGAGATCGTAAAATTCCACCCCTGGGCAACAGAGCAAGACATTCACTGATCAAATTGTCCATCAAAATCCAATTAGAAAAGAACAACAACAACAAAAAACCAACTAGGACAACTTTCAGTTTCCTAAATCCAAAATATTTAGTTATGACACCCACTGTAGAATTATCAAAACTTACAAGTTCTCATCTACTAACAGTAATTTATCCAACCACCTGATGAGCACCTGCTATGTGCAAAACACTGTTACAGGAGCTGCAGGGGGAATAAGCTCAATAGCTATCACTACAGAGTTAGTAATTTCATATAAGGATAGACAAGTAGACACACAGTAGGCTACAGGTGTCATTAAGAAAAACAAAATGTCAGGCTGGGCATGGTGGCTCACACTTGTAAGCCCAGCACTTTGGGAGGCTGAGGCGGATGGATCACCTGAGGTCGGTTATAATCAGCCCACCAACGGAAAAGTCCCGCCCCTGCCTAAAATACACAAAATTAAAGCAGGGCGGCAGGATGTATTGCCCGTAATCTCAGCTACTTGGGAGGCTGAGGCAGGAAAATTGCTTGAACTTGGGAGGCAGAGGTTGCAGTGAGCCAAGATGGAGATCGTACCATTGCACTCCAGCCTGGGCACCAAGAGCAAAACTCCTTCTCAAAAAAAGAAAAACAAAATGTCACAAAAGTGTCAAAAGTAAACACATTTTTTTAAACAACGAAGCTACAAATTACGAAAGCCCTGTCAGCATATGCACAGCCATCAATCCTAAATATTATTTGCTAGGGTCTTCAAATACAACTTAAAGTTAGCTGAACTGCCCTGCCAAAATGTCTCCAGCTCTGTCTAACCAGAAAAACTTCCTCCAGGGTGTATGCAATCCAGTCTCCATGCTCTACCACCGCTCTAAGTACAAAGACCAACTTGTGATTTCTTAAGGTAAAAATTATTACTATAAAAGATGTACTAGGCCGGGCACGGTGGCTCACGCCTTTAGTCCCAGCACTTTGGGAAGCTGGAGAGGTGGCGACCACGTAGGTCAGGGAGTGGGAGACCAGCTCACAACATGGTGAAACCCCATCTCTACTAAAATACAAACATTAGCCAGGTGCGCCAAAGCCAATCCCAGCTGCTCGGGAGGCTGAGGCAGGAGAATTGCTTGTAGTCCTGGAGGTGGAGGTTGCAGTGAGCCAAGATGACACCACTGCACTCCAGCCTGGGCACCAAGGGCAAAACTCCTTCTCAAAAAAAAAAAAAAAAAAAAAGCACTAAAATTAAGTTGGCAAGAATTTACATGTACTCCTTTTTACATATAAGACATAAATATCTGACACTTGATTCATTCCCTTCATTCTCCAGCCAGCCTCCCAGGGCAAGTCTGGCAAGGATTCTGACCATGGGGCACAAGAAATTACCTCTTTTCAGTTTATGTTAGGACAACCTACATGGGTTTACATTTGGCTTAATATAATACTACCCTACTTCTCCAATAAGTATTTAAGCATTTATTTAAAAAACGGAAACTTTTCGATTTAACCACTTCTACTACCCTAGTCTCTCTGACAAAGACATGAATAATATCTTACCTTCAAGGAAAAGTATCCCCCACAATACTTCCTCATAAACTTTATTTTAAAATGCTTTTAAACCAGATTCTAATTTAATTAATCCAGATTTGCAAAATTATAAAGGAAAAGTCTCTGCTTGTTGCTTCGGGTTATAATTTCAATTTAGTACACTCGTAACCACAAGTATTTGGGTTGTACAAAGCAGCCTTCTTGGGCGGTAGGCTGGGCGTAAGGGGTGGGGCGGCCTGGTTTAAACAAAATGCAGCTCAGCACCAGCCTAGAGAAACTTTTCTGTGTGAAAACAGAAGAGGGGTTACCATGGAGAAATTCATTACGGATTTCGGGGGCTTTTCCCGTAAAACAGAGCGGAAAAGAAAAAAGTGGTTGTGTAATAAATCTGATACTGATGCTGTGTGACTTAGAAGTTGGTCCAAAAGTTCATCTTAGGCAATTATGTCTAGATGATCAACTACACATCATCTGCAACAGGTGACAGGAAACTACTTCCCCCAGGTAGGCAAAGCGCAATCAATGAGTTAAGACGCAGTCCCTGCGTCTTGTACTTCTTTTATTTTTGATTTAACCAAAACAATTTGAATCGGATGAATTACCAAATTTGGTTGGGTCTTCTTGGCTTTCTGCTTTGCTTTTAATCAGCCATTTACTGTAGAACTGTTGCACAGGCCCATTAGCACTCGAAAAATAAAAACAAACACACAGGACCAGATAAGGTTCCCCTACTAACCCAAATGATCCGTTTCCTTAACATAATTTTAAAACCACAGCTAGGGGTGTGAAAACAGGACAGATTGCATTGCACACAATCTGTCCAAATCCTTAATTCCCTTTAAGGAACAGATATATAATAAAAACTGAAAGGAACCACATTAGAAATGAAAAGAGGTTTGCAACACAAGAGGCTTCTTTCATTCCAGAAAACCCTCCCAAAACAAGGGGAGAAAAATGAAAGCCATTGATATTTGTTTGCCCAAGTTTCAATCTTGCCCAGTGGAGACACTACACTGGCACAAATTCTGAGGAGGAAAAAGAGGAGGTTATGGGCGGGGGCAAAGAGAGAGCGAGTGTGGCCTGCAAACCGCAACAATGCAATCTCCATTTTGAACAATGCGCCTCTGTAAATCTAGCCTTTCGTCACTTCGATGTGTGCCCCGCATTCCAAAGTCGGCGGTGGGGCTGGGGAGATCGGAGCAGGATGCACAGCACATGAGTGAGCAAGGGGGGCGGGGGGCAGAGAAGGTGGGGAAGGAGTCTGTAGCAACTGGGCTGGGTGGGTACCTGGAGTGCTGCTAGGTACTATAGCCCCAGTTGCTTCCGAAAATCAAACTCGTACACCACTTTGTTGACCGCCCTCTGGGCCGCGGCGGTCCGGGCGGGCCAGGTGGCTGCCCCCACCTCCCCCCGGCCCGGGGCGCTGCTGCTGGGGTGCGGCCGCCGGCGGCGGCGGCTTTCTCCGGCTACTGCTGCCCATTCTGGGCGAGCTCAGCCGCGTCTTGAGCGCCACCTCAGCCGGGCGGCGGCCCACCTGCCCCGGCTGCCGTTGCCTGCCGCGAGCGGAACCCCGGATAGGTCCGGACGTGGGCGGCGGCGGCAGCGGCGGGGCCGGGGCGCAGCGCTCCGCAGTGGAAGCCGCGGGCTGCTTGGTCTGCCTGCCCCGCCGGCCCCCGCGCTGGCTCCAGAGAGTTGGCCGGGTAAAGGCAACAGTGCGCAGCGGCCGGGGCCGGGTGGGGAGGCCCGAGGGGCCGGGCAGGAGGGACCCGGCCTGCGGAAGCGGTTGGAGGGAGAAGGCTCGATCCAAATGGCTGGGGCCCCACGCCGGATCGCCTTCAGCCGCTATCTTGTCTCTTCCGTCTACCGGAGCGCGGTCACGTGAGCTGCGCCACCGACGAGCCTGGAACGGGGCGAGGTGGCGCGGCGGCCGCTAGGGGGAGCGCGGGAGCATTGAAACGTGCTGGAGAGCCTGGGGCGCCTGGGCTGGGCGCAGCGCGGCGTGGCTGGACTCCGGGCGCGGTGGCGCGGCTGAGAGAGATGCGCAGCTCGCGAAATGCCCCGCGTCTAAGGCCTTCGGAGACCACAGTTTCCGCGGACCCCTGGCTGGAGCCCAAAGCCGACCGGACCTCTTCCCTGCGTCTCCCCTTCCGCGGCTCGGAGAGGAAGGCAGGAGAGCCCCCAAATATCATTCCCCTCCCGCCCCCTAGGGAAACTGAGGCTGAAAGAGCCAGCGAGAGAAAGAAAAAAAAAAGTCTCGGAGTGGGGCGGCCCGAGCGACCTAAGGGACGGGGCAGCGCCAGCGACCGAGGGAAATTAGTCGGGGTGGGGGAACAGGGAGACAAGCCCCCAGAATTTAGGAAACTCCGAAGCTTGGAGCTGGAGTCCTGAAATTGACTCCGATGACAACTGCTCCGGATCTGTGCCAGGAGCCACGCCCCGGGCTGCCACGCCTGGAGGGAGGGGGCGTCCTCAGACCTGTTGCGTGGAATCTCCACTGGCAAAACCTCAGTAAACTCCAGCCTGGACAACATAGTGAAACCCCGTTTCTACTAAAAATAAAAAAATAAGCTGGGCATAGTGGCGGGCGCCTGTAATCCCAGCTACTCAGGAGGCTGAGGCAGAAGAATCGCTTGAACCCCTGAGGTGGAGGTTGCAGTGAGCCAAGATTGCGCCATTGTACTCCAGCCTGGGCGACAAGAGTGAGTAGTCCCAGCTACTTGGGAGGCTGAGGCAGGAGAATGGCGTGAGCCCAGGAGGCGGAGCTTGCAGTGAGCCGAGATCGCGCCACTGCCCTCCAGCCTGGGTGACAGAGCGACAGTCTGTCTCCAAAAAAAAAAAAAAAAAAAAGAATGAGACTGGAAACCATGCCACCTGGTGAAATGAATAAAGAAATAAATGTTGTCTGGACTGAGTGGCTCACACCTCTAATCCCAGTACTTTGGAGGCCGAGGCGGGCAGATCACTTGAGGCCAGGAGTTCAAACCAGTCTGGGCAACATGGTGAAACCCTGTCTTTTCTACAATTACAAAAAGATTAGCCGGACGTGGTGGTACATGCCTGTAATCCCAGCTACTCGGGAAGCTGAGACACGAGAATCGCTTGAACCTGGGAGGCAGAGGTTGCAATGAACTAAGATCACGCCACTGCACTCAGCCTAGGTGACAGAATGAGACTAGGTCTCAAAAAAAATTATAATTCAGTAACACAGTCAGTTACAAGATAAACATTGAACCTGCCTCCCAGGTTCAAGTGATTCTCCTGACTCAGCCTCCCGAACTGCTGAGATTACAGGCGTGTGCCACCACGCCTGGCTAATTTTTTGTATTTTTAGTACAGACGGTGATTCACCATGTTGGTCAGGCTGGCCTCCAACTCCTGACCTGAAGTAATCCACCCACCTCAGTCTTCCAAAGTGCTGGGATTACAAGCGTGAGCCACTGTGCCCGGCCTCAATCTGGGTTTTTATGGAAGCTTCATTACAGAGTCATTAATGATTACACCGTTGGCCGTTGGTGGTCAGCTTAACCTTCAGCCTCTCTCTCTTTCTCAGAGGTTGACAGTGGCAGTGAAAGCCCTGACCACCAGCCCCAATCCTGAGGCTCTCTAGGAGAGCCTAATTAGTCAATCATTAGCATAAAAAGAGACTTACTTTGCAGATTCTGAGGGTTTTAGGAATTGTATGCCAGGAAACAGGGAGGAAGATCAAATACGTGTTTCACATTCTCAGAGGACCACAAAGAGGAGATTGGTCATCAGTGTTTCTCAACAGAAGCGCTTTGGCGTTTTAGACAAGCCAGTTGACACACTGTAGGAAGAAGTTTAGCATCTCTGGGCCTGGATACCAAAGGCTAGTACCAGCGCCATCATTTTTACAACCAAAAAGATAAACTTGCCCCCTCCCCATACATTCGCAAACACTGTCTAGGAGGTGTCAGAACCACTTCCGGCTGAGAACCACTGGAATACGTTTTGGAATATCCAAAAAATGTACTTCCATTTTAAGAAAATAATGTGGGATTGGTGTTTTTCGTTTTTTAATTATTTGGAGGAAATTGCCAATGACAAGTGCTTGAACAAAAAATCCAAATTACAGACTAGTGTGTATATAGTATGATGTATCCATTCAATTCACTCAGCAAATGTTTATTTAACACTTAAGGTGTGCCATGCACTGTTTCCATTCCACATTCTGTACAGAGTGTACAGAATATTTGTAGTTTATATCCTTTATATGTAAATAAATAGGTCAGTTGCACTTCAAAGCCAACAAATAAAAGTGATCTGTGAATCTAACCCCCAAAGACAATCATTTTTAAACAACTTTAGAATATATCTTGTATATATTACTTTAATGTATGTATTCATATACAAACACGTTTTATACAGAAACAATCTAATGAGGAAGAAAAATTATACTTTGAGAAAGAAGGAGCCTGGGCTTAATGGCCACTGTAATCCCAGCACTTTGGGAGGCCAAGGGAGGAACTGCCATGGCCAGTAGTTCGAGACCAGCCTGGCTGACATAGTGAAACCCCATCTCTACAAAAATACAAAAATTAGCTGGTGCGGTGGCGCACACCTGTAGTCCCAGCTACTCCGGAGACTCAGGCAGGAGAATCACTTGAATCCAAAAGGCAGAGGTTGCAGTGAGGCGAGATCGCGCCACTACATTCCAGCCTGGGCGACAGAGCAAGACTCTGTCTCAAAAAAAAAAAAAAAAAAAAAAAACCACATTATTGCTAAGGTAATTTGCTTTTGAGTTCGGGACCAGCCTGACCAACATGATGAAACTCTGTCTCTGCTAAAGTTTCAAATATGTATAAGTACTGGCATATTTTTAAAATACATTTTATTTTCTTTTTAATTTATAAGATATGTGATTGCTTATTTACATCTATTTATTTTTATTTCTGCCTCTTTTTTTAAATAGGGTTAATTTTTTTTTTAAATGGAGTCTTGCTCTGTTGCCCAGGCTGGAGTGCGTAGGGCTGCCTCCGCTCACTGCAATCTCCGCTTCCTGGGTTCAAGCAATTCCCCTGCCTCAGCCTCCTGAGTATCTGGGATTATAGGCACCTGCCACCATGCCCAGGTTTTTTTGTATTTTTAGTAGAGACGGGGTTTCACCATGTTAGCCAAGCTGGTCTTGAACTCCTGACCTCAAGTGATCCTCCCTCCTCGGCCTCTCAAAGTGCTGGGATTACAGTTGTGAGCCACCATGCCCGGCCTGTTAAATTGCTCTATAATTTCATTTGGAGTGAATTTGGATTAGACCATTGATTTTACTGGTTTTTTTTCTTTTTCCCTTTTTTTTTTTTTTTTGAGAAGCAGGGCCTTATTCTTTTTCCCAGGCTGGAGTGCAGTGGTGCAATCACACCCCATCGCAGCCTCCACCTACCCAGATCAGTAAATCCTTCCACCTCAGCCTCCCCAAAGTGCTGGGATTACAGTTGTGTGCCACCATGTCTGGCTAATTTTGGGGTGTTTTTTGTTGTTGTTGTTGTTGTTGTTGTTGTCATTTTTTTTTGTAGAGACAAGGTTTTGCCATGTTGCCCAGGCTGGTCTCAAACTCCTGGGCTCAAGCAAGTGATCCTCCTTCCTCGACCTCCCAAAGTGCTGGGATTATAGGCATGAGCCACCGTATGGGCCCTGGTTATCTTTTTTTCATATTACACATTTTCATTTTCAAACATTTGAATTTTGCAAGCTTATTTTGAGTGAGAGGAGTTTTGTTTTCTTCTCTCCTGAAGCCCAGTGTAGCCCAGTCAACCCTTAACTTCCAGCAGGGAGCCAGCGCTTATCACTGCCTCACACACAGCATGTTAGTCTCCCTTACCCCGGAGAAACTCTTACTGTTAGTGTTCAGCCACCACTTCTTCCTGCTGAATCTGGAGTCTAGAAGGCCTGCAGTTTTAGTCCTGCTCACAGTTTTGTATCTGTTCCATTGAGATTGTTGTAACTTATTTAAGTATGACTATGTCTTTTCAATTTCTCTTTTTTATATTTTACTCTCACTTGTATGTTCTTGAAGGGAGAGGGAGGATCAAAGTGTGTGCCCACTATACCATCTTGGTTTTCCCAAAATCCGTCCCATCATGTTGTAAAAATCTATGAACTAGGAAATGAAACTCAAGGTTTTCTTTCTAACCAAGGAAGAAGTTCAGTCTCTCTCTATAAATAGAGAAGGGCTGTTGAATAATTTGTCACATTGCTTCTCTTTTGACTTTATAAGACTAGATTGTCTATAGACAGAGAAACAGATTCATTAAACCAGGGCCATTCAGGTTTATTTGGTAAAATATTTGTGATATATTTAAAAGCTTCCTGAGGTACCCATGTAATGATTGTTACTAGTATAATTGGTGCATAGGGCTGGGTGACCCTGCAAAAAAAGAGGCACAGCAAACTTTCTTTCAGGTACAGATGGACTTTATCTTTAAGCAAATCCTTGAAATTTTGGTGGGGGGAATCAGGTTTTCCTGTGGGGTTTTTGTTTGTTTTTGGCTTTTCATAGACATCTATATGAAGTCTCTGCTTTAGAATCTATAAAACTATAGCTTCAGAGGCTGGGCGTGATGGCTCATGCCTATAATCCCAGCACTTTAGGAGGCTGAGGTGAAAGGATCACTTGAGGTCAGGAGTTCGAGACCAGCCTGGCTAACAGGGCGAAACCCCATCTGTACTAAAAATGCAAAAATTAGCCAGGTGTGGTGGCAGGCACCTGTAATCCCAGCTACTTGGGAGGCTGAGGGAGGAGAATCACTTGAACCCGGAAGGCAGAGGTTGCAGTGAGCTGAGATCATGCCACTGCACGACAGAGCGAGACTCCATCTTGAAACAAAAAACTGTAGCTTCAGAGATTCACTTAAATTATCATTTATAGGCCAGGAGAGTTGTGGCTCACAGCCTGTAATCCCAGCATTCTAAAAGGCTGAGGCGGGTGGATCACTTGAGGCCAGGATTTTGAGACCAGCCTGGGCAACATGGCAAAATCCTGTTTCTACAAAAAGGAATTTGCTGGGTGTTGTGATGCACACCTGTAGTCTCAGCTACTTGGCGAGGCTGAGGCCAGGGGACTGCTTGGAGCCCAGGAGGTCGCATTTCCCTGCAGCTGGAAGATGATAGCACCACTGTACTCTAGCTGGGACGATCAAGTGAGGTCCTATCTCCAAAAAAAAGTTTTGTTTTGTTTTGTTTTAAGACAGGGTCTCACTTTGTCATCTACGTTGGAGCACAGTGGTGCCATCACAGCTCACTGAAGTCTTCACCTCTCAGGCTTAAGGGAGCCTCCAACCTCAGCCTTCCAAGTAGTTGGCACTACAGGCATGCGCCACCACACCTGGCTAATTTTTGTATTTTTAGTAGAGGTGGGGTTTCACCATGTGGCCAGGCTGGTCTTGAGCTCCTGGACGCAAATGATCTTCCAGCCTCGGCCTCCCAAAGTGCTGGGATTACAGGTGTGAGCCACTGTGCTGGGCGAATTTTTTTAAAGAAGGAAAAATAAAATTAATTCATCCCTTCATTAAAAAAATTAAAAACTCTTTAAAGGAAACGTGGGCTAAGTTATTTTTCTGAGAGACTATAAGATTTAGGAAGAAAAATAATCATGATGAAAAGTTTTGGGAATATTTTTGGTATTTAAAATTATTGTAGAAATTTATAAATGTGTCAGATTTTGGCTGGGCACAGTGGCTCACACTTGTAATCCAAGCACTTTGGGAGGCCAAGGTGGGCAGACCACCTGAGGTCAGGAGTTTGAGACCAGCCTAGCCAACATGGTGAAACCCTATCTCTAAAAGAATTTTTTAAAAAAATTTTAAGTCAGATTTTAAGAAATATTCTTATGGCCGGGTACAAGTGGCTCATAACTGTCATCCCAGCACTTTGGGAGGCAAAGGCAGGCAGATCACCTGAGGTCAGGAGTTTGAGACCAGCCTGGCCAACATGGTGAAACCCCATCTCTACTAAAAATACAAAAATTAGCTGGGCATGGTGGCTCACACTTGTAATCCCAGCACTTTGGGAGGCTGAGGCAGGAGAATTGCTTGAACCCGGGAGGCGGAGGTTGCAGTGAGCCGAGATCGTGCACTCCACCCTGGGCAACAGAGCAAGACATTCACTGATCAAATTGTCCATCAAAATCCAATTAGAAAAGAACAACAACAACAAAAAACCAACTAGGACAACTTTCAGTTTCCTAAATCCAAAATATTTAGGGGTTATGACACCCACTGTAGAATTATCAAAACTTCATGTATTACAAGTTCTCATCTACTAACAGTAATTTATCCAACCAATCTTTGATGAGCACCTGCTATGTGCAAAACACTGTTACAGGAGCTGCAGGGGGAATAAGCTCAATAGCTATCACTACAGAGTTAGTAATTTCATATAAGGATAGACAAGTAGACACACAGTAGGCTACAGGTGTCATTAAGAAAAACAAAATGTCAGGCTGGGCATGGTGGCTCACACTTGTAAGCCCAGCACTTTGGGAGGCTGAGGCGGATGGATCACCTGAGGTCGGGAGTTTGAGACCAGCCTGACCAACGTGGAGAAACCCCGTCTCTACTAAAAATACAAAATTAGCCAGGCGTGGTGATGCATGCCTGTAATCTCAGCTACTTGGGAGGCTGAGGCAGGAAAATTGCTTGAACTTGGGAGGCAGAGGTTGCAGTGAGCCAAGATGGAGATCGTACCATTGCACTCCAGCCTGGGCACCAAGAGCAAAACTCCTTCTCAAAAAAAGAAAAACAAAATGTCACAAAAGTGTCAAAAGTAAACACATTTTTTTAAAGAACACCTAGCTACAAATTGTAATTTAAGTCAGCATATGCACAGCCATCAATCCTAAATATTATTTGCTAGGCCTTCAAATACAACTTAAAGTTAGCTGAACTGCCCTGCCAAAATGTCTCAGCTCTGTCTAACCAGAAAAAACTTCCTCCAGGGGTGTATGCAATCCAGTCTCCATGTTTCAATTACCGGCTCTGGGTACAAAGACCAACTTGTGATTTCTTAAGGTAAAAATTATTACTATAAAAGATGTACTAGGCCGGGCACGGTGGCTCACGCCTTTAGTCCCAGCACTTTGGGAAGCTGAGGCAGGAGAATTGCTTGAACCCGGGAGGCGGAGGTTGCAGTGAGCCGAGATCGTGCACTCCACCCTGGGCAACAGAGCAAGACATTCACTGATCAAATTGTCCATCAAAATCCAATTAGAAAAGAACAACAACAACAAAAAACCAACTAGGACAACTTTCAGTTTCCTAAATCCAAAATATTTAGGGGTTATGACACCCACTGTAGAATTATCAAAACTTCATGTATTACAAGTTCTCATCTACTAACAGTAATTTATCCAACCAATCTTTGATGAGCACCTGCTATGTGCAAAACACTGTTACAGGAGCTGCAGGGGGAATAAGCTCAATAGCTATCACTACAGAGTTAGTAATTTCATATAAGGATAGACAAGTAGACACACAGTAGGCTACAGGTGTCATTAAGAAAAACAAAATGTCAGGCTGGGCATGGTGGCTCATGCCTTTAGTCCCAGCACTTTGGGAAGCTGAGGTGGGCGGATCACGAGGTCAGGAGTGGGAGACCAGCCTGGCCAACATGGTGAAACCCCACCTCTACTAAAAATACAAACATTAGCCAGGTGCTATGGTGGGCGCCTGTAATCCCAGCTGCTCAGGAGGCTGAGGCAGGAGAATTGCTTGAGTCCGGGAGGTGGAGGTTGCAGTGAGCCAAGATCGCGCCACTGCACTCCAGCCTAGGCGACAGAGCAAGACTCCTTTAAAAAAAAAAAAAAAAAAAAAAGCACTAAAATTAAGTTGGCAAGAATTTACATGTACTCCTTTTTACATATAAGACATAAATATCTGACACTTGATTCATTCCCTTCATTCTCCAGCCAGCCTCCCAGGGCAAGTCTGGCAAGGATTCTGACCATGGGGCAAAAGAAACTACCTTTCTTCAGTGTATGTTAGGACAACCTACGTGGGTTTACATTTGGCTTAATATAATACTACCCTACTTCTCCAATCAGTATTTAAGCATTTATGAAAAAACAGAAACTTTTCGATTTAACCACTTCTACTACCCTAGTCTCTCTGACAAAGACATGACACATCTCACTTCAAGGAAAAAAGGGTCCTTTTTCCTCACAATACTTCCTCATAAACTTTATTTTTAAAATGCTTTTAAAACCAGATTCTAATTTAATTAATCCAGATTTGCAAAATTATAAAGGAAAAGTCTTGCCGCTTGTTGCTTCGGTTATGTTAATTTCACAATTTAGTACACTGTAACTACTGTGCTATTTAATACAAAGCAGCCTTCTTTAAGCATGGCGCGGTGGGCGTACCCAAGTAACAAAAATGCAGCTCAGCACCAGCCTAGAGAAACTTTTCTGTGTGAAAACAGAAGAGGGGTTACCATGGAGAAATTCATTACGGATTTCGGGAGGGCTTTTTCCTCAGAAACAGAGTGAAAAGAAAAAGTGGTTGTGTAATAAATCTGATACTGATGCTGTGTGACTTAGAAGTTGGTCCAAAAGTTCATCTTAGGCAATTATGTCTAGATGATCAACTACACATCATCTGCAACAGGTGACAGGAAACTGCATTTCCCAGGTAGGGCAAAGCGATCAAATGAGTTAAGACGCGCGTTCCTGCGGTCTTGTACTTTTATTTTTGATTTAACCAAAACAATTTTGAATCGGATGAATTACCAAATTTGGTTGGGTCTTCTTGGCTTTCTGCTTTGCTTTTTAATCAGCCATTTACCAGAAACTGTTGCACAGGCCCATTAGCACTCGAAAAATAAAAACAAACACACAGGACCAGATAAGGTTCCCCTACTAACCCAAATGATCCGTTTCCTTAACATAATTTTAAAACCACAGCTAGGGGTGTGAAAACAGGACAGATTGTGACACACAATCTGTCCAAATCCTTAATTCCCTTTTAAGGAACAGATATATAATAAAAATCCGAAAGGAACCACATTAGAAATGAAAAGAGGTTTGCAAAACAAGAGGCTTCTTTCATTCCAGAAAACCATACCAAAACAAGGGGAGAAAAATGAAAGCAATGGATATGTGTTTGCCCAAGTTTCAATCTTGCCCAGTGGAGACACTACACTGGCACAAATTCTGAGGAGGAAAAAGAGGAGGTTGGCGGGCGGGGGCGGGAAGAGAGAGCGAGTGTGGCCTGCAAACCGCAACAATGCAATCTCCATTTTGAACAATGCGCCTCTTTCCTCTTCTAAATCTAGTTTTTTGCCACTTGATGTGCCCTCGCATTTCCCCTCTGGGGGTCGGCGGGGTTGGGGGGAGATCGGAGCAGGATGCACAGCACATGAGTGAGCAAGGGGGGCGGGGGGCAGAGAAGGTGGGGAAGGAGTCTGTAGCAACTGGGCTGGGTGGGTACCTGGAGTGCTGCTGTAGGTACTATAGCTCCTGAAGCTGCTTTCCGTGCAGTAACTGGCGTCCTCGTACACCACTTTGTTGACCGCCCTCTGGGCCGCGGCGGTCCGGGCGGGCCAGGTGGCTGCCCCCACCTCCCCCCGGCCCGGGGCGCTGCTGCTGGGGTGCGGCCGCCGGCGGCGGCGGCTTTCTCCGGCTACTGCTGCCCATTCTGGGCGAGCTCAGCCGCGTCTTGAGCGCCACCTCAGCCTGGCGGCGGCCCACCTGCCCCGGCTGCTACCGCGTTGCCGCGAGCGGAACCCCGGATAGGTCCGGACGTGGGCGGCGGCGGCAGCGGCGGGGCCGGGGCGCAGCGCTCCGCAGTGGAAGCCGCGGGCTGCTTGGTCTGCCTGCTCGCCGGTCCGTTCGCCCGCATGGCAGCGAAAGCGGACGGGGAGGGGGGCGCGCAATGGGCGCAGTGGGGGCGGCCGGGGCCGGGTGGGGAGGCCCGAGGGGCCGGGCAGGAGGGACCCGGCCTGCGGAAGCGGTTGGAGGGAGAAGGCTCGATCCAAATGGCTGGGGCCCCACGCCGGATCGCCTTCAGCCGCTATCTTGTCTCTTCCGTCTACCGGAGCGCGGTCACGTGAGCTGCGCCACCGACGAGCCTGGAACGGGGCGAGGTGGCGCGGCGGCCGCTAGGGGGAGCGCGGGAGCATTGAGTCGGGGGCGGAGAGCCTGGAGAGCCTGGGGCGCCTGGGCTGGGCGCAGCGCGGCGTGGCTGGACTCCGGGCGCGGTGGCGCGGCTGAGAGAGATGCGCAGCTCGCGAAATGCCCCAAGGCCCAAGGCCTTCGGAGACCACAGTTTCCGCGGACCCCTGGCTGGAGCCCAAAGCCGACCGGACCTCTTCCCTGCGTCTCCCCTTCCGCGGCTCGGAGAGGAAGGCAGGAGAGCCCCCAAATATCATTCCCCTCCCGCCCCCTAGGGAAACTGAGGCTGAAAGAGCCAGCGAGAGAAAGAAAAAAAAAAGTCTCGGAGTGGGGCGGCCCGAGCGACCTAAGGGACGGGGCAGCGCCAGCGACCGAGGGAAATTAGTCGGGTGGGGGAACAGGGAGACAAGCCCCAGAATTTAGGAAACTCCGAAGCTTGGAGCTGGAGTCCTGAAATTGACTCTGATGACAACTGCTCCGGATCTGTGCCAGGAGCCACGCCCCGGGCTGCCACGCCTGGAGGGAGGGGGCGTCCTCAGACCTGTTGCGTGGAATCTCCACTGGCAAAACCTCAGTAAACTCCAGCCTGGACAACATAGTGAAACCCCGTTTCTACTAAAAATAAAAAAATAAGCTGGGCATAGTGGCGGGCGCCTGTAGTCCCAGCTACTTGGGAGGCTGAGGCAGAAGAATCGCTTGAACCTGGGAGGCAGAGGTTGCAATGAACTAAGATCACGCCACTGCACTCCAGCCTGGGTGACAGAGCGACAGTCTGTCTCCAAAAAAAAAAAAAAAAGAATGAGACTGGAAACCATGCCACCTGGTGAAATGAATAAAGAAATAAATGTTGTCTGGACTGAGTGGCTCACACCTCTAATCCCAGTACTTTGGAGGCCGAGGCGGGCAGATCACTTGAGGCCAGGAGTTCAAACCAGTCTGGGCAACATGGTGAAACCCTGTCTTTTCTACAATTACAAAAAGATTAGCCGGACGTGGTGGTACATGCCTGTAATCCCAGCTACTCGGGAAGCTGAGACACGAGAATCGCTTGAACCTGGGAGGCAGAGGTTGCAATGAACTAAGATCACGCCACTGCACTCAGCCTAGGTGACAGAATGAGACTAGGTCTCAAAAAAAATTATAATTCAGTAACACAGTCAGTTACAAGATAAACATTGAACCTGCCTCCCAGGTTCAAGTGATTCTCCTGACTCAGCCTCCCAACTGTTGAGATTACAGGCGCAGCCACCACGCCTGGCTAATTTTTTTGTATTTTTAGTACAGACGGTGATTCACCATGTTGGTCAGGCTGGCCTCCAACTCCTGACCTGAAGTAATCCACCCACCTCAGTCTTCCAAAGTGCTGGGATTACAAGCGTGAGCCACTGTGCCCGGCCTCAATCTGGGTTTTTATGGAAGCTTCATTACAGAGTCATTAATGATTACACCGTTGGCCGTTGGTGGTCAGCTTAACCTTCAGCCTCTCTCTCTTTCTCAGAGGTTGACAGTGGCAGTGAAAGCCCTGACCACCAGCCCCACTCCTGAGGCTCTCTAGGAGAGCCTAATTAGTCAATCATTAGCATAAAAAGAGACTTACTTTGCAGATTCTGAGGGTTTTAGGAATTGTATGCCAGGAAACAGGGAGGAAGATCAAATACGTGTTTCACATTCTCAGAGGACCACAAAGAGGAGATTGGTCATCAGTGTTTCTCAACAGAAGCGCTTTGGCGTTTTAGAACAAGCCAGTTGACACACTGTAGGAAGAAGTTTAGCATCTCAGTCTGGATTCAAAGGCTAGCAAAATTGACGCCATCATTTTACAACCAAAAAGATAAACTTGCCCCCTCCCCATACATTCGCAAACACTGTCTAGGAGGTGTCAGAACCACTTCCGGCTGAGAACCACTGGAATACGTTTTGGAATATCCAAAAAATGTACTTCCATTTTAAGAAAATAATGTGGGATTGGTGTTTTTCGTTTTTTAATTATTTGGAGGAAATTGCCAATGACAAGTGCTTGAACAAAAAATCCAAATTACAGACTAGTGTGTATATAGTATGATGTATCCATTCAATTCACTCAGCAAATGTTTATTTAACACTTAAGGTGTGCCATGCACTGTTTCCATTCCACATTCTGTACAGAGTGTACAGAATATTTGTAGTTTATATCCTTTATATGTAAATAAATAGGTCAGTTGCACTTCAAAGCCAACAAATAAAAGTGATCTCTAAATCTAACCCCCAAAGACAATCATTTTTAAACAACTTTAGAATATATCTTGTATATATTGTTTTAATGCGTGTGTTCATATATAAACACACTTTATACAAAAACAATCTAATGAGGAAGAAAAATTATACTTTGGGAAAGAAGGAGCCGGGCGCAATGGTTCACGCCTGTAATCCCAGCACTTTGGGAGGCCAAGGGAGGTGAATCACATGGCGCCAGTAGTTCGAGACCAGCCTGGCTGACATAGTGAAACCCCATCTCTACAAAAATACAAAAATTAGCTGGGCGTGGTGGCGCACACCTGTAGTCCCAGCTACTCCGGAGACTCAGGCAGGAGAATCACTTGAATCCAAAAGGCAGAGGTTGCAGTGAGGCGAGATCGCGCCACTACATTCCAGCCTGGGCGACAGAGCAAGACTCTGTCTCAAAAAAAAAAAAACCACATTATTGCTAAGGTAATTTGCTTTTGAGTTCGGGACCAGCCTGACCAACATGATGAAACTCTGTCTCTGCTAAAGTTTCAAATATGTATAAGTACTGGCATATTTTTAAAATACATTTTATTTTCTTTTTAATTTATAAGATATGTGATTGCTTATTTACATCTATTTATTTTTATTTCTGCCTCTTTTTAAATAGGGTTAATTTTTTTTTTTTTTTTTTTTTTTTTTTTTTTTTTAAATGGAGTCTTGCTCTGTTGCCCAGGCTGGAGTGCAGTGGTGCAATCACACCCCATCGCAGCCTCCACCTACCCAGATCAGTAAATCCTTCCACCTCAGCCTCCCAAAGTGCTGGGATTATAGGCACCTGCCACCATGCCCAGGTTTTTGTATTTTTAGTAGAGACGGGTTTCACCATGTTAGCTAAGCTTTTGGTCTTGAACCTGACCTCAAGTGATCCTCCTTCCCACCTCCCAAAGTGCTGGGATTACAGTTGTGAGCCACCATGCCCGGCCTGTTAAATTGCTCTATAATTTCATTTGGAGTGAATTTGGATTAGACCATTGATTTTACTGGTTTTTTTTCTTTTTCCCTTTTTTTTTTTTTTGAGAAGCAGGGCCTTATTCTTTTTCCCAGGCTGGAGTGCAGTGGTGCAATCACACCCCATCGCAGCCTCCACCTACCCAGATCAGTAAATCCTTCCACCTCAGCCTCCCAAAGTGCTGGGATTACAGTTGTGAGCCACCATGTCTGGCTAATTTTGGGGTGTTTTTTGTTGTTGTTGTTGTTGTTGTTGTTGTCATTTTTTTTGTAGAGACAAGGTTTTGCCATGCTGCCCAGGTTGGTCTCAAACTCCTGGGCTCAAGCAAGATCCTCCTTCCTTCCACCCATCCCACTAGACCATTGATTTTACTGGTTTTTTTCTTTTTCCCTTTTTTTTTTTTTTTTGAGAAGCAGGGCCTTATTCTTTTTCCCAGGCTGGAGTGCAGTGGTGCAATCACACCCCATCGCAGCCTCCACCTACCCAGATCAGTAAATCCTTCCACCTCAGCCTCCCAAGTAGCTGGGACTACAGGCGCGTGCCATGCCACCATGTCTGGCTAATTTTGGGGTGTTTTTTGTTGTTGTTGTTGTTGTTGTTGTTGTCATTTTTTTTTGTAGAGACAAGGTTTTGCCATGTTGCCCAGGCTGGTCTCAAACTCCTGGGCTCAAGCAAGTGATCCTCCTTCCTCGACCTCCCAAAGTGCTGGGATTATAGGCATGAGCCACCGTATGGGCCCTGGTTATCTTTTTTTCATATTACACATTTTCATTTTCAAACATTTGAATTTTGCAAGCTTATTTTGAGTGAGAGGAGTTTTGTTTTCTTCTCTCCTGAAGCCCAGTGTAGCCCAGTCAACCCTTAACTTCCAGCAGGGAGCCAGCGCTTATCACTGCCTCACACACAGCATGTTAGTCTCCCTTACCCCGGAGAAACTCTTACTGTTAGTGTTCAGCCACCACTTCTTCCTGCTGAATCTGGAGTCTAGAAGGCCTGCAGTTTTAGTCCTGCTCACAGTTTTGTATCTGTTCCATTGAGATTGTTGTAACTTATTTAAGTATGACTATGTCTTTTCAATTTCTCTTTTTTATATTTTACTCTCACTTGTATGTTCTTGAAGGGAGAGGGAGGATCAAAGTGTGTGCCCACTATACCATCTTGGTTTTCCCAAACTGTCCCATCATGTTGTAAAAATCTATGAACTAGGAAATGAAACTCAAGGTTTTCTTTCTAACCAAGGAAGAAGTTCAGTCTCTCTCTATAAATAGAGAAGGGCTGTTGAATAATTTGTCACATTGCTTCTCTTTTGACTTTATAAGACTAGATTGTCTATAGACAGAGAAACAGATTCATTAAACCAGGGCCATTCAGGTTTATTTGGTAAAATATTTGTGATATATTTAAAAGCTTCCTGAGGTACCCATGTAATGATTGTTACTAGTATAATTGGTGCATAGGGCTGGGTGACCCTGCAAAAAAAGAGGCCCAGCACTTTAGGAGGCTGAGGTGAAAGGATCACTTGAGGCCAGGATTTTGAGACCAGCCTAGCCAACATGGTGAAACCCCATCTCTACTAAAAATACAAAAATTAGCCAGGTGTGGTGGCAGGCACCTGTAATCCCAGCACTTTAGGAGGCTGAGGTGAAAGGATCACTTGAGGCCAGGATTTTGAGACCAGCCTAGCCAACATGGTGAAACCCCATCTCTACTAAAAATACAAAAATTAGCCAGGTGTGGTGGCAGGCACCTGTAATCCCAGCTACTTGGGAGGTTGAGGGAGGAGAATCACTTGAACCCGAAGGCAGAGGTTGCAGTGAGCTGAGATCATGCCACTGCACTCCAGCCTGGGCGACAGAGCAAGACTCTGTCTCAAAAAAAAAAAAAAAAAAAAAAAAAAAAAAAAAAAAAAAAAAAAAAAAAAAAAAAAAAAAAAAAAAAAAAAAAAAAAAAAAAAAAAAAAAAAAAAAAAAAAAAAAAAAAAAAAAAAAAAAAAAAAAAAGTTTTGTTTTGTTTTTTTTTGTTTTGTTTTGTTTTGTTTTGTTTTGTTTTGTTTTGTTTTGTTTTGTTTTGTTTTGTTTTGTTTTGTTTTGTTTTGTTTTGTTTGTTTTGGCTTTCATAGACATCTATATGAAGTCTCTGCTTTAGAATCTATAAAACTATAGCTTCAGAGGCTGGGCGTGATGGCTCATGCCTATAATCCCAGCACTTTAGGAGGCTGAGGTGAAAGGATCACTTGAGGTCAGGATTTTGAGACCAGCCTGGCTAACAGGGCGAAACCCCATCTGTACTAAAAATGCAAAAATTAGCCAGGTGTGGTGGCAGGCACCTGTAATCCCAGCTACTTGGGAGGCTGAGGGAGGAGAATCACTTGAACCCGGAAGGCAGAGGTTGCAGTGAGCTGAGATCATGCCACTGCACGCACAGAGCGAGACTCCATCTTGAAACAAAAACTGTAGCTTCAGAGATTCACTCTACCTATATCATTTATAGGCCAGGAGAGTTGTGGCTCACAGCCTGTAATCCCAGCATTCTAAAAGGCTGAGGCGGGTGGATCACTTGAGGCCAGGATTTTGAGACCAGCCTGGGCAACATGGTGAAACCCGTCTCTACTAAAAATACAAAAATTAGCCAGGTGTGGTGGCAGGCACCTGTAATCCCAGCACTTTAGGAGGCTGAGGCCAGGGGACTGCTTGAGCCCAGGAGGTCGACCCTGCAGTGAGCCATGATAGCACCACTGTACTCTAGCTGGGACGATCAAGTGAGGTCCTATCTCCAAAAAAAAGTTTTGTTTTGTTTTGTTTTAAGACAGGGTCTCACTTTGTCATTCACGCTGAGCACAGTGGTGCCATCACAGCTCACTGAAGTCTTCACCTCTCAGGCTTAAGGGAGCCTCCAACCTCAGCCTTCCAAGTAGTTGGCACTACAGGCATGCCACCACACCTGGCTAATTTTGTATTTTTAGTAGAGGTGGGGTTTCACCATGTGGCCAGGCTGGTCTTGAGCTCCTGGACGCAAATGATCTTCCAGCCTCGGCCTCCCAAAGTGCTGGGATTACAGGTGTGAGCCACTGTGCTGGGCGAATTTTTTTAAAGAAGGAAAAATAAAATTAATTCATCCCTTCATTAAAAAAATTAAAAACTCTTTAAAGGAAACGTGGGCTAAGTTATTTTTCTGAGAGACTATAAGATTTAGGAAGAAAAATAATCATGATGAAAAGTTTTGGGAATATTTTTGGTATTTAAAATTATTGTAGAAATTTATAAATGTGTCAGATTTTGGCTGGGCACAGTGGCTCACACTTGTAATCCAAGCACTTTGGGAGGCCAAGGTGGGCAGACCACCTGAGGTCAGGAGTTTGAGACCAGCCTAGCCAACATGGTGAAACCCTATCTCTAAAAGAATTTTTTAAAAAAATTTTAAGTCAGATTTTAAGAAATATTCTTATGGCCGGGTACAAGTGGCTCATAACTGTCATCCCAGCACTTTGGGAGGCAAAGGCAGGCAGATCACTTGAGCTCAGGAGGTAAGTTACCTGGGCAACACAGCAAGACTCCATCTCTACAAAAAAAAAAAAAGCCGGGCTTGGTGGTGCACGCCTGTAGTCCCAGCTACTCGGGAGGCTGAGGCAAGAGAATTGCTTGAAGCCAGGAGATAGAGGTTGCAGTGAACTGAGATCATGCCACTGTACTCCAGCCTGGGAGACAGAGCAAGCCTCCATCAAAAAAAAAAAAAGAGAGAAAAAAATAAGATGCAGTAAAGAAGCCGACCAAAACCAAGATGGTGATAAAAGTGACCTCTGGTCATCCTCACTGCTCATTAAAACTTTTTTTAAAAAATATGAAAAGAGGCTGGGTGCTGTGGCTCATGCCTGTAATCCCAGCTACTTGGGAAGCTGAGGCAAGAGAATTGCTTGAAGCCAGGAGATAGAGGTTGCAGTGAACTGAGATCATGCCACTGTACTCCAGCCTGGGAGACAGAGCAAGCCTCCATCAAAAAAAAAAAAAAGAGAGAAAAAAATAGGATGCAGTAAAGAAGCCGACCAAAACCAAGATGGTGACAGGAAAGTGACCTCTGGTCATCCTCACTGCTCATTAAAACTTTTTTTAAAAAATATGAAAAGAGGCTGGGTGCTGTGGCTCATGCCTGTAATCCCAGCTACTTGGGAAGCTGAGGCAAGAGAATTGCTTGAAGCCAGGAGATAGAGGTTGCAGTGAACTGAGATCATGCCACTGTACTCCAGCCTGGGAGACAGAGCAAGCCTCCATCAAAAAAAAAAAAAGAGAGAAAAAAATAAGATGCAGTAAAGAAGCCGACCAAAACCAAGATGGCCATGAAAGTGACCTCTGGTCATCCTCACTGCTCATTAAAACTTTTTTTAAAAAATATGAAAAGAGGCTGGGTGCTGTGGCTCATGCCTGTAATCCCAGCACTTTGGGAGGCTGAGGTGGAGGATCACTTGAGCCTGGGAGGTGCAGGGTACACTGAGCCGAGATTGTGCCACTGCACTCTAACCTGGGTGTCAGAGTGAGACCCAGTCCCAGAAAAAAAAGAGAGAAAAAATAAGATGCAGTAAAGAAGCCGACCAAAACCAAGATGGTGACAAAAGTGACCTCTGGTCATCCTCACTGCTCATTAAAACTTTTTTTAAAAAAATATGAAAAGAGGCTGGGTGCTGTGGCTCATGCCTGTAATCCCAGCTACTTGGGAAGCTGAGGCAAGAGAATTGCTTGAAGCCAGGAGATAGAGGTTGCAGTGAACTGAGATCATGCCACTGTACTCCAGCCTGGGAGACAGAGCAAGCCTCCATCAAAAAAAAAAAAAGAGAGAAAAAAATAAGATGCAGTAAAGAAGCCGACCAAAACCAAGATGGTGACAAAAGTGACCTCTGGTCATCCTCACTGCTCATTAAAACTTTTTTTAAAAAATATGAAAAGAGGCTGGGTGCTGTGGCTCATGCCTGTAATCCCAGCTACTTGGGAAGCTGAGGCAAGAGAATTGCTTGAAGCCAGGAGATAGAGGTTGCAGTGAACTGAGATCATGCCACTGTACTCCAGCCTGGGAGACAGAGCAAGCCTCCATCAAAAAAAAAAAAAAAGAGAGAAAAAAATAAGATGCAGTAAAGAAGCCGACCAAAACCAAGATGGTGACAAAAGTGACCTCTGGTCATCCTCACTGCTCATTAAAACTTTTTTTAAAAAATATGAAAAGAGGCTGGGTGCTGTGGCTCATGCCTGTAATCCCAGCTACTTGGGAAGCTGAGGCAAGAGAATTGCTTGAAGCCAGGAGATAGAGGTTGCAGTGAACTGAGATCATGCCACTGTACTCCAGCCTGGGAGACAGAGCAAGCCTCCATCAAAAAAAAAAAAAGAGAGAAAAAAATAAGATGCAGTAAAGAAGCCGACCAAAACCAAGATGGTGCCCCAAGTGCCCTCTGGTCATCCTCACTGCTCATTAAAACTTTTTTTAAAAAATATGAAAAGAGGCTGGGTGCTGTGGCTCATGCCTGTAATCCCAGCTACTTGGGAAGCTGAGGCAAGAGAATTGCTTGAAGCCAGGAGATAGAGGTTGCAGTGAACTGAGATCATGCCACTGTACTCCAGCCTGGGAGACAGAGCAAGCCTCCATCAAAAAAAAAAAAAGAGAGAAAAAAATAAGATGCAGTAAAGAAGCCGACCAAAACCAAGATGGTGACAAAAGTGACCTCTGGTCATCCTCACTGCTCATTAAAACTTTTTTTAAAAAATATGAAAAGAGGCTGGGTGCTGTGGCTCATGCCTGTAATCCCAGCTACTTGGGAAGCTGAGGCAAGAGAATTGCTTGAAGCCAGGAGATAGAGGTTGCAGTGAACTGAGATCATGCCACTGCACTCCAGCCTGGGTGACAGAGCGAGACTCCATCAAAAAAAAAAAATAAATAAATAAAAAATAAAAAAAAAGTATGGCAAAATGCATATTGAGAAAACAGTATGTTGGCCAGACACAGAGACTCACGCTTGTAATCCCAGCTACTTGGGAAGCTGAGGCAAGAGAATTGCTTGAAGCCAGGAGATAGAGGTTGCAGTGAACTGAGATCATGCCACTGTACTCCAGCCTGGGAGACAGAGCAAGCCTCCATCAAAAAAAAAAAAAGAGAGAAAAAAATAAGATGCAGTAAAGAAGCCGACCAAAACCAAGATGGTGACAAAAGTGACCTCTGGTCATCCTCACTGCTCATTAAAACTTTTTTTAAAAAATATGAAAAGAGGCTGGGTGCTGTGGCTCATGCCTGTAATCCCAGCTACTTGGGAAGCTGAGGCAAGAGAATTGCTTGAAGCCAGGAGATAGAGGTTGCAGTGAACTGAGATCATGCCACTGTACTCCAGCCTGGGAGACAGAGCAAGCCTCCATCAAAAGAAAAAAAAGAGAGAAAAAATAAGATGCAGTAAAGAAGCCGACCAAAACCAAGATGGTGACAAAAGTGACCTCTGGTCATCCTCACTGCTCATTAAAACTTTTTTTAAAAAAATATGAAAAGAGGCTGGGTGCTGTGGCTCATGCCTGTAATCTCAGGACTTTGGGAGGCCAAGGCAGGTGGATCGCCTGAAGTCAGGAGTTTGAGACCAGCCTGGCCAACATGGCAAAACCAAAAATGCAAAAATTAGCCAAATGCGGTGGCACACACCTGTAGTCCCAGCTACTCGGGAGGCTGAGGTAAGAGAATTGCTTGAAGCCAGGAGATAGAGGTTGCTGTGAACTGTGATCATGCCACTGTTCTCCAGCCTGGGAGACAGAGCAAGCCTCCATCAACAAAAGAAAAAAGAAAAAGTTAGTGGTAACAGGATAAACTACATAAGCATATATTATTCCTTCACATTCATGAAGCAGGTGACTTTGAAGCTTGAGGACGACTTCCATTCCTCTAGGTGAATCTACCAAGAAATGCCTTGGTAGAGCTAGGAGTGCCAATCGTATCAGCAAGGCCAGCCTGGTTCCCTGTGATTCATGGTAATTCTCACTATGACTTTGACATGATGTTCCTACACTGTGCCTATCAACGCTTGTAGACACACTGTATAAGCATTTGTTACATTTACTTTTCCTTTTGTCATTAGGTCTTTTATTATAGAGGCCACTCTGCACTCCACAATCACACACTTATACAGCTCCACCTTGCCAAGCAGTGTAGACCCTGCCAAGCAGTGTAGACAGGTTCTGGATAACTATCCTTGCATCGTTCCCCACACCATGTCCCAGATGTTGAACTGAAGCAGCTCCTTCCATGTTCCCTGCCTGTTAATTAGCCAGGCCACCGCCCACATTGTCACAAACATTATATTAACTGAAAAACTGGCCCATGCCATATTCCATTATGAGAAGTTATTTTTAATTCGATTAAATTACAATGTTTATTCAGAAAACCTGGTAGAGATTGAATTGCTCTATGTACCTTTCTTAGTTTTCTTCTTCATAGCATATTTTGACCATTTATCTTCTACACCTGGCTGACCTGCATGGTCCTTGTAGTGTAACTTCTACTTGGTGTTTGTGCTTTGCTTTGTTTTCAAATTTAAATTGTGAGATACATTTTCAGGCCTACCTAAGAAATAGCCCTGATATTGAAATGGCTTCTGTGGAATAGGTTTGACAGATGTAAGTCTTTGATTCTTTGGCTTTGGTTTTTGTGCCTGTTACAGTTTTACACACATTCATTCAGAGGAAGACATTACCATCAGTGTGTGGTTTATTTTTTCAAATTCCAGTATGATTTTAAAGACTCATATTTCACTAAGCAGTGTACTTGTTGAAACCGATGTGAGTGACTTTGTTTCCACATGTGATAGAGCATCAGATACTGGAGTTTGCTGGGGGTAGAATGGTTGGATTCAGGAATGTTTAGCTGACTCATAGCAGGAAGTTATCCTGTAAAAAAATGAAGCAAGGCAGGGAAGACAGATTTAAGTACCATGCAGCTCAAAATGACAATTACATTGTCATTTTCATTGTGAATACTTTTAGGTTCTATATTGGCTGTGATCTCTGTACTAACTGGTATCATGGAGAATATGTTGGCATCGCAGAAAAGGAGGCTAAGAAAATGTATGTGTACATCTGTAATGATTGTAAATGGGCACAAGAGGGAAGCAGTGAGGAACTCTACTGTATCTGCAGAACACCTGCAGTCACAGTGTGTTCTAATAAGAGCATCATATTTAATAATTTAGGAAGCCAAATTGCTCTGACTGTTTACTTATTTATTTTAAAATAAAAAAAAAAAAAAAAAAAAAAAAAAAAAAAAAAAAAAAAAAAAAAAAAAAAAAAAAAAAAAAAAAAAAAAGAAAAGAAAAACAGGATAGGTATAGTTTGCAGGATTAGCAAGTGATACAGATGTATTGAAGACGTAGAAGGCCAGTGTGGTTGCTCACACCTGTAATCCCAGCACTTTGGGAGGCTGAGGTGGGCAAATCATGAGGTCAGGAGTTTGAGACCAGACTGGCCAACATGGTGAAACCCTGTCTCTACTAAAAAAAAAAAAAAAAAAAAAAAGAAAAGAAAAACAGGATAGGTATGGTTTGCAGGATTAGCAAGTGATACAGATGTATTGAAGACGTAGAAGGCCAGTGTGGTTGCTCACACCTATAATCCCAGCACTTTGGGAGGCTGAGGTGAAAGGATCACTTGAGTCAATTAGCTAGAGACCAATCTGGGCAACAAAGTGAGACCCCATCTCTACAAAAAAAAAAAAAAAAAAGAAAAGAAAAACAGGATAGGTATAGTTTGCAGGATTAGCAAGTGATACAGATGTATTGAAGACGTAGAAGGCCAGTGTGGTTGCTCACACCTGTAATCCCAGCACTTTGGGAGGCTGAGGTGGGCAAATCATGAGGTCAGGAGTTTGAGACCAGACTGGCCAACATGGTGAAACCCTGTCTCTACTAAAAAAAAAAAAAAAAAAAAAAAAAAAAAAAAAAAAAAAAGAAAAGAAAAACAGGATAGGTATGGTTTGCAGGATTAGCAAGTGATACAGATGTATTGAAGACGTAGAAGGCCAGTGTGGTTGCTCACACCTGTAATCCCAGCACTTTGGGAGGCTGAGGTGGGCAAATCATGAGGTCAGGAGTTTGAGACCAGACTGGCCAACATGGTGAAACCCTGTCTCTACTACAAAAAAAAAAAAAAAAAAAAGAAAAGAAAAACAGGATAGGTATGGTTTGCAGGATTAGCAAGTGATACAGATGTATTGAAGACGTAGAAGGCCAGTGTGGTTGCTCACACCTATAATCCCAGCACTTTGGGAGGCCAAGGCAGGAGGATCACTTGAGTCAATTAGCTAGAGACCAATCTGGGCAACAAAGTGAGACCCCATCTCTACAAAAAAAAAAAAAAAAAAAAAAAAAAGAAAAGAAAAACAGGATAGGTATAGTTTGCAGGATTAGCAAGTGATACAGATGTATTGAAGACGTAGAAGGCCAGTGTGGTTGCTCACACCTATAATCCCAGCACTTTGGGAGGCCAAGGCAGGAGGATCACTTGAGTCAATTAGCTAGAGACCAATCTGGGCAACAAAGTGAGACCCCATCTCTACAAAAAAAAAAAAAAAAAAAAAAAAAAAAAAAAAAAAAAAAAAAAAAAAAAAAAAAAAAAAAAAAAAAAGAAAAGAAAAACAGGATAGGTATAGTTTGCAGGATTAGCAAGTGATACAGATGTATTGAAGACGTAGAAGGCCAGTGTGGTTGCTCACACCTATAATCCCAGCACTTTGGGAGGCCAAGGCAGGAGGATCACTTGAGTCAATTAGCTAGAGACCAATCTGGGCAACAAAGTGAGACCCCATCTCTACAAAAAAAAAAAAAGAAAAGAAAAACAGGATAGGTATAGTTTGCAGGATTAGCAAGTGATACAGATGTATTGAAGACGAAGGCCAGTGTGGTTGCTCACACCTATAATCCCGGCACTTTGGGAGGCTGAGGTGGGCGGATTATGAGGTCAGGAGTTTGAGACCAGACTGGCCAACACGGTGAAACCCCATCTCTACAAAAAAAAAAAAAAAAAAGAAAAGAAAAACAGGATAGGTATAGTTTGCAGGATTAGCAAGTGATACAGATGTATTGAAGACGAAGGCCAGTGTGGTTGCTCACACCTATAATCCCAGCACTTTGGGAGGCTGAGGTGAAAGGATCACTTGAGTCAATTAGCTAGAGACCAATCTGGGCAACAAAGTGAGACCCCATCTCTACAAAAAAAAAAAAAGAAAAGAAAAACAGGATAGGTATGGTTTGCAGGATTAGCAAGTGATACAGATGTATTGAAGACGTAGAAGGCCAGTGTGGTTGCTCACACCTATAATCCCAGCACTTTGGGAGGCCAAGGCAGGAGGATCACTTGAGTCAATTAGCTAGAGACCAATCTGGGCAACATGGTGAAACCCCATCTCTACAAAAAAAAAAAAAGAAAAGAAAAACAGGATAGGTATAGTTTGCAGGATTAGCAAGTGATACAGATGTATTGAAGACGAAGGCCAGTGTGGTTGCTCACACCTGTAATCCCAGCACTTTGGGAGGCTGAGGTGGGCAAATCATGAGGTCAGGAGTTTGAGACCAGCCTGGCCAACATGGTGAAACCCCATCTCTACAAAAAAAAAAAAAAAAAAAAAAAAAAAAGAAAAGAAAAACAGGATAGGTATGGTTTGCAGGATTAGCAAGTGATACAGATGTATTGAAGACGTAGAAGGCCAGTGTGGTTGCTCACACCTATAATCCCAGCACTTTGGGAGGCCAAGGCAGGAGGATCACTTGAGTCAATTAGCTAGAGACCAATCTGGGCAACAAAGTGAGACCCCATCTCTACAAAAAAAAAAAAAAAAAAAAAAAAAACTGAAGGACAAGCCCAGCTAAAGTATCCAATTTTTATTCTCAGCAAAGGAATTAAAAAATAAATGAATATATATATATAGGCAAGGAAGCAAGAAAAGTAGGCAGCAGGATATAGACCAAAAACAAGAAACTACAACATCTGTAAAACTGGGCCAGGCATGATGGCTCAAGCCTGTAATCCCAGCACTTTAGGAGGCTGAGGTGGGCAAATCATGAGGTCAGGAGTTTGAGACCAGCCTGGCCAAATGGTGAAACCCCATCTCTACAAAAAAAAAAAAAAAAAGAAAAGAAAAACAGGATAGGTATGGTTTGCAGGATTAGCAAGTGATACAGATGTATTGAAGACGTAGAAGGCCAGTGTGGTTGCTCACACCTATAATCCCAGCACTTTGGGAGGCTGAGGTGAAAGGATCACTTGAGTCAATTAGCTAGAGACCAGCCTGGCCAACATGGTGAAACCCCATCTCTACAAAAAAAAAAAAAAAAAAAAAAAAAACTGAAGGACAATCCCATCTAAAGTATCCAATTTTATTCTCAGCAAAGGAATTAAAAATAAATGAATATATATATATAGGCAAGGAAGCAAGAAAAGTAGGCAGCAGGATATAGACCAAAAACAAGAAACTACAACATCTGTAAAACTGGGCCAGGCATGATGGCTCATGCCTGTAATCCCAGCACTTTGGGAGGCCGAGGTAGGTGGATCACCTGAGGTCAAGAATTTGAGACCAGCCTGGCCAACATGGTGAAACCCCATCTCTACAAAAAAAAAAAAATTAACCAGGCTTGGTGATGAGTGCCTATAGTCTCAGCTACTTGGGAGGCTGAGGCAGGAGAATCGCTTGAACACAGGAAGCAGAGGTTGCAGTGAGCCAAGATCACACCACTGCACTCCAGTGAGCCAAGATCACACCACTGCACTCCAGTGAGCCAAGATCACACCACTGCACTCCAGTGAGCCAAGATCACACCACTGCACTCCAGTGAGCCAAGATCACACCACTGCACTCCAGTGAGCCAAGATCACACCACTGCACTCCAGTGAGCCAAGATCACACCACTGCACCCAGCCCCCCAGTGATCTTCCTTTGAGGAAAAGCCATGGGGTGCTTTCTCTCTTCTGTAGCAAGGAAGATGGTTACTAAGAGGGTATTTTAAAGGCAGTTTACCTAAAATAAAAGTGAAAGTCCAGGCAAGGTGACTTATGTCTATAATCCCAGTACTTTGGGAAGCTGAGTGGGGAGAATCGCTTGAAGCCAGGAGTTCAAGACCAGCCTAGGCCACAATATGAGACCTTGTCTCTACTACAAAAAAAAAAAAAAAAATTAACCAGGCTTGGTGATGAGTGCCTATAGTCCGAGCTACTTGGGAGGCTGAGGCAGGAGAATCACTTGAGTATGGGAGTTTCAGGCTGCAGTGAACTATGATCGAGCCACTCCACCCCAGCCTGGGTGACACAGCAAGACCTTGCCTCTTTAAAAAAAAAAAAAAAACTGAGGCCGGGCGTGGTGGCTCACGCCTGTAATCCCAGCACTTTGGGAGGCCGAGGCGGGTGGATCACGAGGTCAAGAATTTGAGACCATCCTGGCTAACACGGTGAAACCCCGTCTCTACTAAAAATAACAAAAAATTAGCCGGGCGTGGTGATAGACACCTGTAGTCCCAGCTACTCGGGAGGCTGAGGCAGGAGAATGGCGTGAACCCGGGAGACAGAGCTTGCAGTGAGCCAAGATCACGCCACTGCACTCCAGTGAGCCAAGATTGCGCCACTGCACTCCAGCCTGGGCGACAGAGTGAGACTCCGTCTCAAACAAAACAAAAACAAAAACAAAAAAACTGAAGGACAAGCCCAGCTAAAGTATCCAATTTTTATTCTCAGCAAAGGAATTAAAAAATAAATGAATATATATATATAGGCAAGGAAGCAAGAAAAGTAGGCAGCAGGATATAGACCAAAAACAAGAAACTACAACATCTGTAAAACTGGGCCAGGCA
>JAKGGE010002584.1:0-10000 GCA_023748175.1 Hoolock leuconedys | reverse complement strand
AGGCTGTGTGGTAAGCAGTCCAAATCCTAGCAGGAGAATGGAGCACTCCCCAGAGGGTCAGTAGGGCAAGAAAATGACTCATGCATTAGATAATTTGTTTAAGACAGAAAAACATAAGGCTATGATTAAGCCAAAGAATGTCAGGGATAAAAATGAAAGGCAATTAGAAACGCCACTAAAAACAGAAAGTTGTGTAAGAGGGCCTGTTGGCCGGGCATGGTGGCTCATGCCTGTAATCCCAGCACTTGGGAAGGCCAAGGCAGGTGGGTCATCTGAGCCCAGGAATTCTAGACCAGCCTGGGCAACATGAGGAAACCCCATCTTTACAAAATACAAAAATTAGCCAGGCATGGTGATGTGCACCCATGATCCCAGCTATTCCAGAGGCCAAGGTGGGAGGATTGAGCCCAGGAGATAGATGCTGCAGTGAGCCATGTTCATGCCACTACACTCCAGCCTGGATGACACAAGACCCTGTCTCAAAAAAAAAAAAGAAAGAAAGAAAGAAAAAAAAGGCCAGGTGTGGTGGCTCAAGCCTGTAATCCCAGCACTTTGGAGGGCCAAGGTGGATGGATCACCTGAGGTCGGGAGTTCAAGATCAGCCTGGCCAAGATGGTGAAACCTCATCTCTACTAAAAATAGAAAAATTAGCCAGGTGCAGTGGTGAGCACCTGTAATCCCAGCTACTCAGGAGGCTGAGGTGGAAAATCGCTTGAACCCAGGCGGTGGAGGTTGCAGTGAGCTGAGATCACGCCACTGCACTCTAGCCTGCGTGACAGAGCAAGACTCCATCTCAAAACCAAAAAACAAAATAAAACAAAACAAAACAAAAAAGACTTGGACTCAAAAAGGGAGGTGGGAAAGTGGTTAAGTGAGCTTGGTTCTCATTTGCCATGGCAGGGCTTAAATGAAAGTTGGTAAAACAAGAAATAGCAGTATAAGAAAGCTACCCAGGCTGGACACAGTGGCTTATGCCTGTAATCCCAGCACTTGGGAAGGCCAAGGCAGGTGGGTCATCTGAGGTCAGGAGTTCGAGACCAGCTGGCCAACATAGTGAAACCCCATCTCCACTAATAATACCAAAATTAGCCAGGTGTGGTGGTGCACGCCTGTAAGTCCCAGCTACTCGGGAGGCTGAGGCAGAAGAATCACTTGAACCTGGGAGGCGGAGGTAGGAGGATGCTTGAGCCCAGGAGATAGATGCTGCAGTGAGCCATGTTCATGCCACTACACTCCAGCCTGGTCAACATGAGGAAACCCCATCTCTACTAAAAATACAAAAATTAGCCAGGTGTGGTGGCTCAAGCCTGTAATCCCAGCTCTTGGGAAGGCCAAGGCAGGTGGGTCATCTGAGGTCAGGAGTTCGAGACCAGCCTGGCCAATATAGTAAAACCTTGTCTCTACTAAAAATACAAAAATTAGCTGGGTGTAAGGGCGGGCGAGTACCTGTAATCCCAGCTACTCCGGAGGCTGAGGCAGGAAAATCATTTGAATCCGGGAGGAGGAGGTTGCAGTGAGCTGAGATCCCACCACTACACACCAACCTGGGCAACAGCAAGACTCTGTCTCAAAAAAAAAAAAAAAGAAAGAAAAGAAAAGAAATAAAAAAAGGCCAGGTGTGGTGGCTTATGCCTGTAATCCCAGCACTTGGGAAGGCCAAGGCAGGTGGGTCATCTGAGGTCAGGAGTTCGAGACCAGCCTGGCCAATATAGTAAAACCTTGTCTCTACTAAAAATACAAAAATTAGCTGGGTGTAAGGGCGGGCGAGTACCTGTAATCCCAGCTACTCCGGAGGCTGAGGCAGGAAAATCATTTGAATCCGGGAGGAGGAGGTTGCAGTGAGCTGAGATCCCACCACTACACACCAACCTGGGCAACAGCAAGACTCTGTCTCAAAAAAAAAAAAAAGAAAAAAAAAGAAATCTACCCAGAGAACTGAAAAGTCAAGGGGATTGATCATAGGGAGCCTGGATTTCAGATGGAGTTAAGGTAGGACAGAGGAGCACAACTTCTCATTATAAGCCCCTCTATGCTTTTTGATTTGTACATGGTGGTTATTCCTCTGGTTAAATTTCTAAAATTGCTTTTTTAAATTGGAAAGGCCTTTGGTGGTAACTGTGAGGTAGAGGCCAAGGGGTGTGAATCCTACCCTGCTGCCAGCTTGCCGGCAGAGCCCAGAGGATGACTGCTGGCAAGTGATGATGAAGGAGAGGAAATTGCCTGGAGGTCCTGGGGCCTGTGGCAAGACAAAGGGAATTTGGTAAAGGAGCAAAGGAGACCTAGGCTGGGCCTGCACAGTGAAGGGGCCACTTAGGATGTCTTCTTGCCACCTCGTTATTTTATGTAGCTTTTTAATATACTCAAGTTGACATAATTTTCAATAAAGCACATGGGAGCTGAATGGAGACGTTTGCTCAATTCTGCTTAAATAAACAAATTAGGCTGTGTGCAGTGGCTCACGCCTGTGATCTCAACACTTTGAGAAGCCAAGGCAGGCAGCTCACTTGAGCCCAGGAGTTTGAGACCAGCCTGGGCAACATGGGGAAACCCCATCTCTACAAAAATTACAAAAAAATTAGCCGAGCATGGTGGCACGTGCCTGTAGTCCCAGCTACCCAGGAGGCTGAGGTAGGAGGATCACCTGAGCCCTGGAGGTTGAGGCTGCAGTGAGCCATGATTGCACCACTGCACTCCAGACTGGGCTACAGAGTGAGACCCTGTCTCAAAACAAACAAATCAAAAAAAAAAAAAAAAAAGAAAAAAAAAAAAAGAAATCTACCCGCCGTGGCTGCAGGCTCACGCCTGTAATCCCAGCACTTTGGGAGGCCGAGGCAGGCGGATCACCTGAGGTCAGGAGTTTGAGACCAGCCTGGGCAACATGGTGAAAACCCCATCTCTACTAAAAATACAAAAAATTAGCCGAGCATGGTGGCACGTGCCTATAGTCCAAGCTACTCGGGAGGCTGAAGCAGGAGAAATCTCTTGAATCTGGGAGGCAGAGGTTGCAGTGAGCCGAGATTGCGCCACTGCACTTCAGCCTGGGCGACAGAGCGAGACTCCTGTCTCAAAAAAAAAAAGAAAAAAAAAGAAATCTACCCAGAGAACTGAAAAGTCAAGGGGATTGATCATAGGGAGCCTGGATTTCAGATGGAGTTAAGGTAGGACAGAGGAGCACAACTTCTCATTATAAGCCCCTCTATGCTTTTTGATTTGTACATGGTGGTTATTCCTCTGGTTAAATTTCTAAAATTGCTTTTTTAAATTGGAAAGGCCTTTGGTGGTAACTGTGAGGTAGAGGCCAAGCGGTGTGAATCCTACCCTGCTGCCAGCTTGCCGGCAGAGCCCAGAGGATGACTGCTGGCAAGTGATGATGAAGGAGAGGAAATTGCCTGGAGGTCCTGGGGCCTGTGGCAAGACAAAGGGAATTTGGTAAAGGAGCAAAGGAGACCTAGGCTGGGCCTGCACAGTGAAGGGGCCACTTAGGATGTCTTCTTGCCACCTCGTTATTTTATGTAGCTTTTTAATATACTCAAGTTGACATAATTTTCAATAAAGCACATGGGAGCTGAATGGAGACGTTTGCTCAATTCTGCTTAAATAAACAAATTAGGCTGTGTGCAGTGGCTCACGCCTGTGATCTCAACACTTTGAGAAGCCAAGGCAGGCAGCTCACTTGAGGTCAGGAGTTTGCGACCAGCCTGGCCAACATGGTGAAACCTCATCTCTACAAAAAGTGCAAAAAATTAGCCGGGCGTGGTGGCAGGCACCTGTAATCCCAGCTACTCGGGAGGCTGAGGCAGGAGAAACGCTTGAATCTGGGAGGCAGAGGTTGCAGTGAGCCATGATTGCACCACTGCACTCCAGACTGGCTACAGAGTGAGACCCTGTCTCAAAACAAACAAATCAAAAAAAAAAAAGAAATCTACCCAGAGAACTGAAAAGTCAAGGGGATTGATCATAGGGAGCCTGGATTTCAGATGGAGTTAAGGTAGGACAGAGGAGCACAACTTCTCATTATAAGCCCCCATGCTTTTGATTTGTACATGGTGGTTATTCCTCTGGTTAAATTTCTAAAATTGCTTTTTTAAATTGGAAAGGCCTTTGGTGGTAACTGTGAGGTAGAGGCCAAGGGGTGTGAATCCTACCCTGCTGCCAGCTTGCCGGCAGAGCCCAGAGGATGACTGCTGGCAAGTGATGATGAAGGAGAGGAAATTGCCTGGAGGTCCTGGGGCCTGTGGCAAGACAAAGGGAATTTGGTAAAGGAGCAAAGGAGACCTAGGCTGGGCCTGCACAGTGAAGGGGCCACTTAGGATGTCTTCTTGCCACCTCAAGTATTTTATGTAGCTTTTAATATACTCAAGTTGACATAATTTTCAATAAAGCACATGGGAGCTGAATGGAGACGTTTGCTCAATTCTGCTTAAATAAACAAATTAGGCTGTGTGCAGTGGCTCACGCCTGTAATCCCAGCTACTCGGGAGGCTGAGGCAGGAGAAACGCTTGAATCTGGGAGGCAGAGGTTGCAGTGAGCCGAGATTGCGCCACTGCACTCCAGACTGGCTACAGAGTGAGACTCTGTCTCAAAAAAAAAAAAAAATTAGCTGTGCATTGTGGCCTATGCCTGTAGTCCCAGCACTTTGGGAGGCCGAGGCAGGCGGATCACCTGAGGTCAGGAGTTGAGACCAGCCTGGCCAACATGGTGAAACCTCATCTCTACTAAAATACAAAATTAGCTGTGCATGGTGGCCCATGCCTGTAATCCCAGCTACTTGGGAGGCTGAGGCAGGAGAATCGCTTGAACCCGGGAGGCAGAGGTTGTATTGAGCCGAGATTGAGCCATTGCACTCCAGCCTGGGTGACAAGAGCAAAACTCCATCTCAAAAAAAAAAAAAAAAATTAGCTGTGCATGGTGGCCCATGCCTGTAATCCCAGCTACTTGGGAGGCTGAGGCAGGCGGATCACCTGAGGTCAGGAGTTGAGACCAGCCTGGCCAACATGGTGAAACCCTCATCTCACAAAAGTGCGTGGGGCCGGGCGTGGGTGGCAGCAGGCACCTGTAATCCCAGCTACTTGGGAGGCTGAGGCAGAAGAATCGCTTGAACCTGGGGAGGCGGAGCTTGCAGTGAGCCGAGATTGCGCCACTGCACTCCAGCCTGGGCGACAGAGCGAGACTCCGTCTCAAAAAAAAAAAGAATCTTGTTGCCTGAACTATTTTCAATTAAGGAGCCAGATGTTTTTACTCAGGCTATCCTGACAAGACTTGACCTAAACTTTGTTTTTATTGATCATAACAGTCCAATTATATTATTGGCCAATTTTATCCAATGGGCAAGAAAAAAGCAAAGTTGCCAGGTGCAATGGCTCACGCCTGTAAGCCCAGCACTTTGGGAGGCCGAGGCGGGTGGATCATCTGAGGTCGGGAGTTCGAGACCAGCATGACCAATATGGAGAAACCCCGTCTCTACTAAAAATACAAAATTAGCTGTGCATGGTGGCCCATGCCTGTAATCCCAGCTACTTGGGAGGCTGAGGCAGGAGAATCGCTTGAACCCGGGAGGCAGAGGTTGTATTGAGCCGAGATTGAGCCATTGCACTCCAGCCTGGGTGACAAGAGCAAAACTCCATCTCAAAAACAAAAAAAAAAAAAAAAAAAAAAAAAAAATACAAAATTAGCTGTGCATGGTGGCTCATGCCTGTAATCCCAGCACTTTGGGAGGCCGAGGCGGGTGGATCATCTGAGGTCGGGAGTTTGAGACCAGCCTGACCAACATGGTGAAACCCCCACCTCTACTAAAAAATACAAAATTAGCTGGGCATAGTGGCACACGCCTATAATCCCAGCTACTTGGGAGGCTGAGGCAGGAGAAACGCTTGAATCTGGGAGGCAGAGGTTGTATTGAGCCGAGATTGAGCCATTGCACTCCAGCCTGGGTGACAGAGACTCTGTTAGAAAAAAAAAAAAAAAAAAAAACAGGCACGGTGGCTTATGTCTGCAATCCCAGCACTTTGGGAGGCTGAGGCAGGCGGATCACAAGGTCAGGAGTTGAGACCAGCCTGGTCAACATGGTGAAACCCCGTCTCTACTAAAAATACAAAATTAGCTGGGTGTGGTGGTATGCCTGTAATCCCAGCTACTTGGGAGGCTGAGGCAGGAGAAACGCTTGAATCTGGGAGGCAGAGGTTGCAGTGAGCTGAGATCGCACCACTGCACTCCAGCCTGGGTGACAAGAGCAAAACCCATCTCAAAAAAAAAAAAAAATTGCCAGGCGTGGTGGCACATGCCTGTAATCCCAGCACTTTGGGAGGCCAAGGTGGGTGGATCACCTGAGGTCAGGAGGTTGAGACCCGCCTGGTCAACATGGCGAAACCCCACCTCTACTAAAAATACAAAATTAGCTGTGCATGGTGGCCCATGCCTGTAATCCCAGCACTTTGGGAGGCTGAGGCAGGAGAATGGTGTGAACCCAAGAAGCAGAGCTTGCAGTGGCCCAAGATCATGCCACTGTACTCCAGCACAATTTGGGAGCCAGGCATGGTGGCTCATGCCTGTAATCTCAGCCACTTGGGAGGCTGAGGCAGGAGAAACGCTTGAATCTGGGAGGCAGAGGTTGTATTGAGCCGAGATTGAGCCATTGCACTCCAGCCTGGGTGACAGAGACTCTGTTAGAAAAAAAAAAAAAAATTGCCAGGCGTGGTGGCACATGCCTGTAATCCCAGCACTTTGGGAGGCTGAGGCAGGAGAATGGTGTGAACCCAAGAAGCAGAGCTTGCAGTGGCCCAAGATCATGCCACTGTACTCCAGCACAATTTGGGAGCCAGGCATGGTGGCTCATGCCTGTAATCCCAGCACTTTGGGAGGCTGAGGCAGGAGAAACGCTTGAATCTGGGAGGCAGAGGTTGTATTGAGCCGAGATTGAGCCATTGCACTCCAGCCTGGGTGACAGAGACTCTGTTAGAAAAAAAAAACAAAAGAATCTAATTGTACCTGGAATTCTCCAGGACAGCAGTGGCCCCTCGTTTTATCATTCCCAGTCAATTGTCATCACGTCAGAGAAAAATCTTCAGGGGTGCTAATCCTGTTGCATCAATTGATCATACTAACGAAAAAGGTAATGCGACAAGATACACATTGCCTTCATCTGTACATTCTGTGATACCGGGCAAATTACCAATTACACACAGCTACTTATATTTTATGAAGGACATTTTTTTAAGATGATCTCATCCTCTGTGTTATTTGTTGATTGGGTTTGTTTTTTGCTTGTTGGTTTGTTTGTTTGTTTCTTCCATGTAAGGAAAAGTAGTGTAAGCAATAGCAAGAAAATGAGGAAGATGTATTTTGCATGTTCTTCCTTTCAATGTTCTTACACATTGTATTACTGCATTGTGGTAATAGCTTCTATAAAATCTGCTATAGCTGGATTATGCAGCTTTGCAAAAATTTTACTAGATTTTATTCTAACTCATATTAGCTTTGTCCTATCAACTTCTGGAATTTATCTAATTATTGCTTTTAAAAGTTTCCTTCCTTTTAATGTTTCCCTGCTATGCAAAACCTTTCCCAGACCTTGGTTTCTTAAAAGAAAGATGTTGCTACCGTTCCCAATTCTTTCTTATTACAGGCTCAGGTGTACAGGTTATTCTGGCTTAATTTTATCTAATGAAGCCCATTCCTTTTTGTACATAAAGATGTCACTTAAACCTATGTTTACAAACTAAAGAGACTGGCCGGGCACGGTGGCTCAAGCCTGTAATCCCAGCACTTTGGGAGGCCGAGGCGGGCAGATCACAAGGTCAGGAGATCTAGACCATCCTGGCTAACATGGTGAAACCCCGTCTCTACTAAAAAAAAAAATACAAAAAATTAGCCGGGCGTGTTGGCGGACGCCTGTAGTCCCAGCTACTCGGGAGGCTGAGGCAGGAGAATGGTGTGAACCCAAGAAGCAGAGCTTGCAGTGGCCCAAGATCATGCCACTGTACTCCAGCACAATTTGGGAGCCAGGCGTGGTGGCCCATGCCTGTAATCCCAGCTACTCGGGAGGCTGAGGCAGGAGAATCACTTGAACCTGGGAGGTGGAGGTTGCATGAGCAGAGATCGCACCACTGCACTCTAGCCTGGGCAACAAGAGCAAAACTCCATCTCAAAAAAAAAAAAAAAACAGGCACGGTGGCTTATGTCTGCAATCCCAGCACTTTGGGAGGCTGAGGCAGGAGAATGGTGTGAACCCAAGAAGCAGAGCTTGCAGTGGCCCAAGATCATGCCACTGTACTCCAGCACAATTTGGGAGCCAGGCACGGTGGCTCATGCCTGTAATCCCAGCACTTTGGGAGGCCGAGGTCAGCAGATCACCTGAGGTCGGGAGTTTGAGACCAGCCTGGCCAACATGTTGAAACCCCACCTCTACTAAAAATACAAAAATTAGCTGGGCAAGGTGGCTCATGCTTGTAATCCAAGCACATTGGGAGGCCAAGGAAGGAAGATCACTTGAGCCCAGGGTTCCACAGCACCCTTGGGCAACATACTTGCCCATAGTGTAAAATTAGCTAGGCAGGGCTGGGCTTGATGGCTCATGCCTGTAATCCCAGCACTTTGGGAGGCTGAGGCAGGCGGATCACAAGGTCAGGAGTTGAGACCAGCCTGGTCAACATGGTGAAACCCCGCCTCTACTAAAAAAAAAAAAAAAAAAAAAAATTGCCAGGCGTGGTGGCACATGCCTGTAATCCCAGCTACTCGGGAGGCTGAGGCAGGAGAATGGTGTGAACCCAAGAAGCAGAGCTTGCAGTGGCCCAAGATCATGCCACTGTACTCCAGCACAATTTGGGAGCCAGGCACGGTGGCTCATGCCTGTAATCCCAGCACTTTGGGAGGCCGAGGTCAGCAGATCACCTGAGGTCGGGAGTTTGAGACCAGCCTGACCAACATGGAGAAACCCCATCTCTACTAAAAATACAAAATTAGCTGGGTGTGGTGGCGTATGCCTGTAATCCCAGCTACTCGGGAGGCTGAGGCAGGAGAATCACTTGAACCTGGGAGGTGGAGGTTGCATGAGCAGAGATCGCACCACTGCACTCTAGCCTGGGCAACAAGAGCAAAACTCCATCTCAAAAAAAAAAAAAAAAAAAGAATTTGGAGAGGATGCAAACACTTAGCCCATAATAGTAGCCACCTTCCATCTTATTGATTCAGCAGCATGAGGAACTCTAAATGGCCAGCTTCGGCTGGGCAAGGTGGCTCATGCTTGTAATCCAAGCACATTGGGAGGCCAAGGAAGGAAGATCACTTGAGCCCAGGAGTTCCACAGCACCCTTGGGCAACATACTTGCCCATAGTGTAAAAATTAGCTAGGCAGGGCTGGGCTTGATGGCTCACACCCATAATCCCAGCACTTTGGGAGGCCAAGGTGGGTGGATCACCTGAGGTCAGGAGTTTGAGACCAGCCTGGCCAACATGGTGAAACCCCACCTCTACTAAAAATACAAAAATTAGCTGGGCATAGTGGCACACGCCTATAATCCCAGCTACTTGGGAGGCTAAGGCAGGAGAATTGCTTGAACCCAGGAGGCAGAGGTTGCAGTGAGCTGAGATCGCACCACTGCACTCCAGCCTGGGTGACAGAGACTCTGTTAGAAAAAAAAAAAAAAAAAAAAAAAAAAACAGGCACGGTGGCTTATGTCTGCAATCCCAGCACTTTGGGAGGCCGAGGTCGAGCAGATCACCTTAGGTTGGGAGTTTGAGACCAGCCTGACCAACATGGAGAAACCCCATCTCTACTAAAAAAAAAAAAAAATTGCCAGGCGTGGTGGCACATGCCTGTAATCCCAGCACTTTGGGAGGCTGAGGCAGGAGAATCACTTGAACCTGGGAGGTGGAGGTTGCATGAGCAGAGATCGCACCACTGCACTCTAGCCTGGGCAACAAGAGCAAAACTCCATCTCAAAAAAAAAAAAAAATACAAAATTAGCTGGGCATAGTGGCACACGCCTATAATCCCAGCTACTT
>JAKGGE010000067.1:5000-25682 GCA_023748175.1 Hoolock leuconedys | reverse complement strand
TCATGGCTTTCTCAACTTATCCTCCATAATCTTAACTGTTCCTAAAAAGTTTGTTCCAGTTCCCATGTTTGTGAGGATTTGTACAATTTCTCCTATTAGTGCTCTCTCCAGGAAACACACACTTGTTGCATGCTAAAAGCTCTGTGTAACTATACTAGTCAAGATAGGCTAATTTTAGGCTGTACCAACAAAAACCCCATGAATTTCAATGACCTCACAGAAGTTTTTCTCTACACCAAATGTCCCATATGAGCCATCAGGTAGTTCTACTGTGTCACACTCAGGTATTCAGTAAACAAAGGCCTCAAGACATTTGGTGCTACATTATGCTCAGTTGCAATGGCAAGGGAAGAGAAAACTAGAGAAATGTGTGTGGTGTCAAGGAATTTTATTGCCTCTAATCAGAAGACAAAATTCATTTCAGCTCACATAGTCTCAATCTTGCAAGTAGGCCATAAAATGTAGAGGAGTGGACAGAATACTCTTTAACACCAATACCGTCAGCCACTGTAAATCTCCAGGCTAATAATCTCAGCTAAACTTATGTAGAAAAGTGGAGTTCCAAGTCTAGAACTGCAGTTTTCACATCAGAACATTACTACCTATAGAGAAAGTACTGAGGAAAATCGTCTGTCCTAGCAGACCCCATGTCACCCGGCTGTCAGACCAGATGGAAAGCAGCATGAATAGAGCATGATCTTAGAATCTGAAGGCCAAGAGCCCAGGCATACCTAGGGAGATTCCATCTGTTGTGGAATTAAACATAGAGAATACGTCCATTTACTAGATGTCATTGTCTACTATGACACATTTAGTCTTATCTTTCTGCCTATGTAGGAATGAAATAATTGGTATAAACAGGAGAAAAAGTAAAAGTGGTAGGATCAGATGTGGCACCCAGAAATAGATAAAGCTAAAGATACTGTTTTTTGTTTGTTTTTGTTTTGTGAGACAGAGTCTTGCTCTGTTACCCAGGCTGGAGTGCAGTGGCTTTAATCTTGGCTCACTGCAGCCTCCACACCCTCCAGACTCAATGGTTCTCCTGCTCAGCCTCCCAGCGTAGCTGGGATTACAGATGCTTGCCCATCCACCACACCCAGCTAATTTTTGGATTTTTAGTAGAGACTAGGTTTGACCATGTTGGCTAGGCTAGTCTCAAACTCCTGACTTCGAATTGATCTGCCACTTCAGCCTCCCAAACTGCTGGGATTTCAAGTGTGACCACTAGGGCCAGCCTAGCTAAGATATTCTAGAAGCTAATAATGGTAAAATATAATGTAAATTGTTTAAAAAATTAATCTGTATATGAAATTTTTTTCTAGACTTTCCTGCCAGAAAAGTAGAATAGAATGGCAGAAGGAACGAGGTTCCTTCTACAAACAGGCACACATCCTATTTCACTTTTATCCTGTGATCAGTCTCATAGCCATCTCCTGGTGTGAAGTGCTAAAACTATTGCTGAGAATAACCAAGTCCTTTGTAGCACAAACTTAAGTATGAGCCTAGACCTTGAAACCAAGAGATTCCAAAAAGCCTTATGTGTGAGACTGGATTACCCACAGATCTTGTAGAAACTACTGCTTATTCTTAATTCTTATTGTTCCTTTCTAACACTTCAACTTATAATGCCAATATCTACCTCAGCCTAAAGACAAGCTCTAGAATCACTTGTGTTACTTATTACATTTCTTTTAAAAAACTCATGAATTACACATGAATTTCAAAGTTGCCAACTGAGATTCTAAGGACTTAAAAAACCTGGCACCTTTCCATTGCCGTAAAGGCTGTACGCGGTCTTCATAGTGTTTGTCTTTAAGGGGCGTGCCTCATCCATCAGCAACTTTTCTTCCTTAAATCATCATATCTTGCCTAAAAAGGTTTTCTCAAAAGTTAGGAAGCACTAAGATTTGCAGATTGTTATATCACATCTTTTTTTTTTTTTTTTTATATATATTTTTTTTTATTATACTTTAGGCTTCAGGGTACATGTTACTGTCTTTGGGTTGTTATATGTATCCAGCTATTGCCATGTTGATTTCCTGCACCGGTAACTTGTCATTCAGCATTAGGTATATCTCTAATGCAGTCCCCCTCCCACCCACAACAGTCCCGAATGTGATGTTTCCCCTTCCTGTGTCCATGAGTTCTCATTGTTCAATTCCCACCTATTGGTGAGAACTTATGCGATTGTTTGGTTTTGTCCTTGCGATGGTTACTAGGAATGATGTTTTTCCAGTTTCATCCATGTCCTACAAGGGACATGAACTCATCATTTTTATGGCTGCATGGTATTCCATGGTGTATATGTGCCCACATTTTCTTAATCAGTCTATTGTTGTTGGACATTTGGGTTGGTTCAACTCTTTTGCTGTATGAATAGTGCACTTAATAAACATCATTGAGCATGTGTCTTTATGGCAACATGATTTATAGTCCTTTGGGTGTATACCCAGTAATGGGATGGCTGGGTCAAATGGTATTTCTAGTTCGAGATCCCTGAGGAATCACCACACTGGCTTCCACAATGGTTGAACTGGTTACAGTCCCACCAACAGTGTAAAAGTGTTCTATTTCTCCACATCCTCTCAGCACCTATTTGTTCCTGCTTTTTAATGATGGCCATTCTAGCTGGTGTGTGAGATGGTATCTCACTGTGGATTTGATTGGCATTTCCCCAGTGGCCAGTGATGATGAGCATTTCTTCATGTGTTTTGGCTGCATAAATGTCTGCTTTTGAGAAGTGTCTGTTCATGTCCTTTGCCACTTTTTGATGGGGTTGTTTGCTTTTCTTATGGTAACTTCCTTCTGATGTTTGTTTGTAAGATCTTCCTCCCTTTTCTCCATCTGGTTATCTTCTTACCTTCTGTCCTTTAACTCAGATGTCACCCACACTGTGTCTTTCTGGATTGCTTTCATTTAACTGTTGCTTCTCATAGTTTACATACCTCCTCCTATACCACACTATCGACATTTCTAAACTGCACCTATATGCTGGCCAGGTCTTTATTTATAAAGCCCTTTGATAATTGACTATATATTTGTATATTCAAAAATACTAAGAAGTGTTTACTTGGGTCAGGAATTACTGGAGGAAGGAATTGGACCAAACTCTGCCATCATGAAGCTCAGCATTCCAACTAGGGGAGTAGGATAATAGACAGGAGCTACATAAATGCAAAGCATCGTAGTTGATGGTGAAAGTGAACCTGGATGGGGATCAGGGGATAATTTTCAAAGGGTAATTTCTTTTAACTGGGTAGTCAAGAATGGCCGCACAGAGAAGATGCAATTGGAAGAACAAGGTGGTGAGAACTGCTGAGTCTGGAGCAAACACACAATTTGGAGTAGCAGAAGATTCCAGAAGTACACAGAATAGCATGTAAGTGGGAATTGTGTGGAGTCTTACTCTTGCTGTAGTGACCTTGGCTGTGCTTTGATGAGGTGGAAAGTTGGTAGGGACCTTAGTTTTCTTTTTAATAATTCATTATGAATTTTGAACCTACCTACTATTAAAGACTCAATAATTTTGCTTTATTACCTTTAAAAATTGACTACAAAATAGTGTATTGAAGAAATGTTAAATTCTAATTCTTAAAACTGATTGAAATAGGTTTTATCTTCTTTTATATTTCTCATCACTGAATATCTCATTTTAGTTCATTGTAGATTCTGGATAGTAGCCCTTTGTCAGATGGTAGGTTGCAAAAATTTTCTCCCATTCTGTAGGTTTGCCTGTTCACTCTGATGGTAGTTTCTTTTGCTGTGCAGAAGCTCTTTTAGTTTAATATGAGATCCCATTTGTCAATTTTGGCTTTTGTTGCCATTGCTTTTGGTGTTTTAGACATGAAGTCCTTGCCATCTATGGCCTGAATGGGTATTGCCTAGGTTTTCTTGTGGGATTTTTAATGGTTTTAGGTCCTAACTGTTTAAGTCTCTAATCCATCTTGAATTAATTTTGTATAAGGTGTACCAGAGGATCAGTTCAGCTTTCTACATATGGCTAGCCAGTTTTCCCAGCACCATTTATTAAATAGAAGATCCTTTCCCCATTTCTTGTTTTGTCAAGGTTTGTCAAGATCAGATAGTTGTAGATATCACGGCATCATTTCTGAGGGCTCTGTTCTGTTCCATTGATCCTATATCTCTGTTGTGGTACCAGTACCATGCTGTTTTGGTTACTGTAGCCTTGTAGTATGGTTGAAGTCAGGTAGCGTGATGCCTCCAGCACGATTTCTTTTGGCTTGGGATTGACTTGGCAATGGGGCTCTTTTGTTCCATATGAACTTTAAAGTAGTTTTCCAATTCTGTGAAGAAAGTCATTGGTAACTTGATGGGGATGGCATTGAATCTATAAATTACTTTGGGCGGTATATTACATTTCCACGATATTGATTCTTCTAACCCATGAGCATGGAATGTTCTTCCATTTGTTTGTATCCTCTTTTCATTGAGCAGCACGGTGGTTTGTAGTTCTCCTTGAAGGGTCCTTCCACATCCCTTGTAAGTTAGTTCCCTGGGTATTTTATTCTCTTTGAAGCAATTGTGAATGGGGAGTTCACTCATGATTTAGCTCTCTGTTTGTCTGTGATTGGTGTACAAGATGCTTTGCGATTTTTTGTACAGTGAACACCTGTATCCTGAGACTTTGCTGAAGTTGCTATCAACTTAAGAGGAGATTTTGGGCGCAGAGACAATGGGATTTTCTAGATATACAATCATGTCATCTGCAAACAGGGACAGTTTGACTTCCTCTTTTCTAATTGAATACCCTTTATTTCCTTCTCCTGCCTGATTGCTCTGGCCAGAACTTCAGCACTATGTTGAATAGGGCAGTTGAGAGGGCATCCCTAATGTATTGCCAGTTTTCAGAGGGAATGCTTCCAGTTTTTGCCCATTCAGTATGATATTGGCTGTGGGTTTGTCGTATATAGCTCTTATTATTTTTGAATGTGTCCCATCAATACCAAATTTGTGAGAGTTTTAGCATGAAAGGTTTGTTGAATTTTGTCAAAAGCCTTTTCTGCATCTATTAGAGATAATCATGTGGTTTTGTCTTTGGTTCTGTTTATATGCTGGATTACATTTATTGATTTAGCATTATGGTGAACCAGCCTTGCATCAGGATGAAGCCCACTTGATCGTAGATTATTATAAGCTTTTGATGTACTGCTGGATTCGGTTTTCCAGTATTTTATTGGAGATTTTTGCATCAATGTTCATCAAAGGATATTGGTCTAAAATTCTCCTTTTAGTTTGTGTCTCTGCCTGGCTGGTATCAGGATGATGCTGGCTTCATAAAATGTGTTAGGGAGGATTCCCTCTTTTCTATCGATTGGAATAGTTTCAGAAGGAATGGTACCAGTTCCTTCTTGTACCTCTGGTAGAATTCAGCTGTGAATCCCATCAGGTCCTGGACTCTTTTTGGTTGGTAAGCTATTGATTGTGCCACAATTTCAGAACCTGTTATTGGTCTATTCAGAGATTCAACTTCTTCCTGATTTAGTCTTGGGAGAGATTGTATTTGTAGAATTTTATCCATTTCTTCTAGATTTTCTAGTTTATTTGCATAGAGGTGTTTGTAGTATTCTCTGATGGTGGGTGTATTTCTGTGGGATCGGTGGTGATATCCCCTTTTCATTTTTATTGCATCCTGGCCCAGTTCTTCTCTCTTTTCTTCTTTATTAGTCTTGCTAGCGGTCCTATCAATTTTTGTTGATCTTCTCAAAAACCAGCTCCTGGATTCGCATTAATTTTTTTGAAGGGTTTTGTGTCTCTATTTCCTTCAGTTCTGCTTTCTGATTTGTAGTTATTTCTAGCCTTCTGCTAGCTTTTGAATGTGTTTGCTCCTGCTTTTCTAGTTCTTTTAATTGTGATGTGTTAGATTGTCAATTTTGGATCTTCCTGCTTTCTCTGTGGAGCATTTGGTGCTATAAATTTCCCTCTACACACTGCTTGAATGTGTCCCAGAGATTCCTGGTATGTTATTGTCTTTGTTCTCGTTGGCTTCAAAGAACATCTTTATTTCTACCTTCATTTCATTATGTACCCAATGGTCACATTCAGAACAGGTTGTTCAGTTTTCATGTAGTTGAGCAGTTTTGGTGGAGTTTCACTTAATCCTGAGTTCTAGTTTGATTGCACTGTGGTCTGAGGAACGGTTTGTTATAATTTCTGTTCTTTTACATTTTGCTGAGGGAGAGCTTTACTTTAACTATGTGGTCAATTTTGGCTTAGGTGTGGTGTGGGTGCTGAAAAAAAATGTATATTCTGTTGATTTGGGGTGAAGTTCTGTAGATGTCTAATAGGTCCACTTTGTTTGGTGAGTTCAATTCCTGAGATCCTTGTTAACTTTCTGTCTCGATGATCTGTCCTAATGTTGACAGTGGGGTGTTAAAATCTCCATTATTATTGTGTGTGGGAGTTTAAGTCCCTTTGTAGGTCACTCAGGACTTGCTATGAATCTGGGGTGCTCCTGTGTGGGTGCATATATATTTGGGATAGTTAGCTCTTCTTGTTCAATTGATCCCTTTACCATTATGTGGCCTTCTTTGTCTCTTTTGATCTTTGTTGGTTTTAAAGTCTATTTTGTCAGAGACTAGGTTACAACCCTACCTTTTTGTTTTCCATTTGCTTGATAGATCTTCCTCCATCCCTTTATTTTGGTCTGTGTGTATCTCTGCGTGAGATGGGTTTCTGAATACAACACACTGACGGGTCCTATTTCATATCAGTTTGCCAGTCTGTGTCTTTTAATTTGGAGCATTTGGCCATTTTACATTTAATGTTAATATTGTTATGTGTGAATCTGATCCTGTCATTATGATGTTAGTTGGATTTATTTTGCTCATTAATTGATACAGTTTCTTCCTAGCCTGGAGGGAAGGCACTGATCTGGCTGTAGGTATTTCAGAGCATTTTTCTCTCTGAGGAGGTAATATTTCATTTGAGAGTTGAGTGAAGACAAATAGGAAGGTACTTTGAAGATCTGGGGTGCTCTGAGCAGAAAGAAGGGCAGATATAAAGATTCTGTAATTTAAAAAGAGAGCTTGATAGTTTCTTACAAAGAAAAGAAGGCCGGTTTGGCTGGAATGTCCATGAAGGAAGAGCATGGAGAGAGATTACATGAGTGTTCTCAGGGACCAAATCTAGATCTTATATCAAAGTGTGAATATAAATTAACTACATTGAAAAGTGTATGATGGATGTGTGATACGATGAGGTTAGCTCTTAGGAGGGTGTACTATTGTGGAAGGGTACAGTAGTGAAGGAAGGGGTTCATTTAGCTGACTATTGCACCCGTCCGTTGAAGGATGATGGTAGTTGGGATTATGAGTGTAGCAATAAAGTTGGAGAAAATCAGTTGAGATTGGAAGTTGATTTGAAGATGATTGAATTTACTGAGCAAGAATTATATCAAGGTATTTGGATTTAGGGACATGGGGGATTATGGTCACTTTTAGTGATATGGCAAAGTCTTGATGACATGAGGCAGTTTGCAAGTGACAGAGGTGTGGGTAGGTGCGTATGTGTGATTGATTTTACATTTTTTAATCTTAAATTAAGACGCTAGTTAGAATCCAAGTGGAGACATCAAGTAGGCACTGACAAGTTGACAGCTAGAAGATGTAGGATTAGATCATCGTAGCCTATAGATGATGCCTTAAGTCATGAATCTAGTTGAGGAGGTTGGCAAACTATTATAGCCCATGAGCCAGCTCTGGTCTGCTGCCTGTTTTTGTATGGCTCATGAGTTATAAGTACATGTGGCATTTATAAGTCTAAAATGTAAAATACAGGGAAATTTTCAGCAGGGAAAGTTCCATAAATTTGCCTCTTTGGCAACACAAAGCCTGCAATATTTACTATCTGGCTCTTTGTCAAAAATGTTGCTGACTCGTGATCTGGATGAAACCCTGTGAGGAGAGAGTGTTGATAGAAGAGAAGCATCATAGTGGAAATTAAAATTATGTCAACTGAAGTGTGTATTTTTTTTTTTTTTTTTTTTTTTTTTTTTTTTTTTTTTTTTTTTTTTTTTTTTTTTTTTTTTTTTTTTTTTTTTTTTTTTTTTTTTTTTTTTTTTTTTTTTTTTTTTTTTTTTTTTTTTTTTTTTTTTTTTTTTTTTTTTTTTTTTTTTTTTTTTTTTTTTTTTTTTTTTTTTTTTTTTTTTTTTTTTTTTTTTTTTTTTTTTTTTTTTTTTTTTTTTTTTTTTTTTTTTTTTTTTTTTTTTTTTTTTTTTTTTTTTTTTTTTTTTTTTTTTTTTTTTTTTTTTTTTTTTTTTTTTTTTTTTTTTTTTTTTTTTTTTTTTTTTTTTTTTTTTTTTTTTTTTTTTTTTTTTTTTTTTTTTTTTTTTTTTTTTTTTTTTTTTTTTTTTTTTTTTTTTTTTTTTTTTTTTTTTTTTTTTTTTTTTTTTTTTTTTTTTTTTTTTTTTTTTTTTTTTTTTTTTTTTTTTTTTTTTTTTTTTTTTTTTTTTTTTTTTTTTTTTTTTTTTTTTTTTTTTTTTTTTTTTTTTTTTTTTTTTTTTTTTTTTTTTTATTATATACTTTGGGTTTTTTTCGGTACATGTGCACAATGTGCAGGTTTGTTACATATGTATCCATGTGCCATGTTGATTTCCTGCACCCATTAACTTGTCATTCAGCGTGGGTATATCTCCTAATGCTCCCCACCCACAGCAGTCCCGAAGATGTGATGTTCCCCTTCCTGTGTCCATGAGTTCTCATTGTTCAATTCCCACCTGAGTGAGAACATCGCGGTGTTTGGTTTTTTGTCCTTTGCGATAGTTTTCAGAATGATGTTTTCCAGTTTCATCCATGTCCTACAAGGACAGAGAATCTCTCTCTCTCTCTCTCTCTCTCTCTCTCTCTCTCTCTCTCTCTCTCTCTCTCTCTCTCTCTCTCTCTCTCTCTCTCTCTCTCTCTCTCTCTCTCTCTCTCTCTCTCTCTCTCTCTCTCTCTCTCTCTCTCTCTCTCTCTCTCTCTCTCTCTCTCTCTCTCTCTCTCTCTCTCTCTCTCTCTCTCTCTCTCTCTCTCTCTCTCTCTCTCTCTCTCTCTCTCTCTCTCTCTCTCTCTCTCTCTCTCTCTCTCTCTCTCTCTCTCTCTCTCTCTCTCTCTCTCTCTCTCTCTCTCTCTCTCTCTCTCTCTCTCTGTCTTTGCCTCCATTTGGTTCCTTATATTCATTTCCCAGTGCATTTCAAAGTTACTTTTATTGTTCCCTTCATTTTCTCTCTCATTCCAGAAGTTTAAGTGATTGCATAATTCTTTTGACAGCTGAAGGTAGTATCCGACTTTGAATGAAAGGTTTACAGCTATGGCTTTTCAATTAGAAAATCTCAGATCATGTGATCTATGAGTTTTAATATCTTAGGATCGCGACCAGTAAGGAATAATCACTTTGAAAAACCTTGATGCTACCTAGAGTTTGTGTTTTGTGAGGTTGCTTGGAAAATTATTTTCATTTGATAATTGAATATTGCTTCAAGAGAGGTGAGCTCAGACATTTGGCAATGAATATTGAATGTGTGTTCCAAGAGACATGACCTTAAAATATCATCAAGCTAAGTAGTAGTGAAATTGAACTCTGCTGTATAATAGAAGTCAGTGTTTCTTACATCTTCATGATATATAAATATTTTTACATTGTGGTAGATAATAATTTGTATGGGAATATTTAATTGAATTTTATTTATCCTATGGCAGAATTATGTTACATAGGTCATTTTAGTTTTTGATTTAAGCATCTTAAAATTATAAATGCAAATATTCAACACAGAAAACCCACATGAATACACACTCCCAAACATTTGAAATCCTAACAGTCATTTCCAACAGCTTTTTCCTACAAAAGAAGTCAGCTATTCTTAGAGATGACATGCATTCCCATAGCTTGAGAGGTTCACACTATAAGGTAAACAGAGAAAGGATTACAGCAGTTTAAGAATACCAGCGGATTTACTTTAAAGACAATAGACTTTTGAATTACTTGTCTTCAAAATTTGGTTTCTTGAGAAAATTATCTGTGTAGATTAATCATGCATTTCAGATACTTTCCAGACATCTGAATGTTGTTTTCTTTAAATTTGTTTGAGTTCATTGTAGATTCTGGATATTAGCCCTTTGTCAGATGAGTAGGTTGCAAAAATTTTCTCCCATTCTGTAGGTTGCTGTTCCTCTGATGGTAGTTTCTTTGCTGTGCAGAAGCTCTTTAGTTAATTAGATCCCATTTGTCAATTTGGCTGTTGCCATTGCTTTTGGTGTTTTAGACATGAAGTCACTTGCCGCGCCCTATGGCCTGAATGGTACCCTAGGTTTTCTTGTAGGATTTTTAATGGTTTTAGGTCTAACATTTAAGTCTCTAATCCATCTTGAATTAATTTTGTATAAGGTGTAAGGGAAGGATCCAGTTTCAGCTTTCTACATATGGCTAACCAGTTTTTAGCACCATTTATTAAATAGAGAATCCTTTCCCCATTTCTTGTTTTTGTCAGGTTTGTCAAAGATCAGATAGTTGTAGATATGCGGCATCATTTCTGAGGGCTCTGTTCTGTTTTTTTTTTTTTTTTTTTTTTTTTTTTTTTTTTTTTTTTTTTTTTTTTTTTTTTTTTTTTTTTTTTTTTTTTTTTTTTTTTTTTTTTTTTTTTTTTTTTTTTTTTTTTTTTTTTTTTTTTTTTTTTTTTTTTTTTTTTTTTTTTTTTTTTTTTTTTTTTTTTTTTTTTTTTTTTTTTTTTTTTTTTTTTTTTTTTTTTTTTTTTTTTTTTTTTTTTTTTTTTTTTTTTTTTTTTTTTTTTTTTTTTTTTTTTTTTTTTTTTTTTTTTTTTTTTTTTTTTTTTTTTTTTTTTTTTTTTTTTTTTTTTTTTTTTTTTTTTTTTTTTTTTTTTTTTTTTTTTTTTTTTTTTTTTTTTTTTTTTTTTTTTTTTTTTTTTTTTTTTTTTTTTTTTTTTTTTTTTTTTTTTTTTTTTTTTTTTTTTTTTTTTTTTTTTTTTTTTTTTTTTTTTTTTTTTTTTTTTTTTTTTTTTTTTTTTTTTTTTTTTTTTTTTTTTTTTTTTTTTTTTTTTTTTTTTTTTTTTGTTTGTTTGTTTTTGTTTTTGTGAGACAGAGTCTTGCTCTGTTGCCCAGGCTGGAGTGCAGTGACACAATCTTGGCTCACTGCAGCCTCCACCTCCCGGGCTCAATGGTTCTCCTGCCTCAGCCTCCCGTGTAGCTGGGATTACAGGCACGCATCACCACACCCAGCTAATTTTAGCATTATCAAAGCATGAACTGTTCTTGTTTTCATAGTTAATTATGTTTGTCATAATAACTGGGATGCAATTGTTTTTCTTATGATGATTTTGTACTTGCTTTTCTTATGGTAACTTCTGATGCTTGTTTGTAAGATCTTCCTCTCTTTTCTCCATCTGGTTATCTTCTTACCTTCTGTCCTTAACTCAGATGTCACCCACACTGTGTGTCTTTCTGGATTGCTTCTTATTTAACTGTTGCTTCTCATAGTTTACATACCTCCTCCTATACCACACTATCGATATTTCTCAAACTGCACTATATGCTGGGTTGTGTCTTTATTTATTTATAAGCTCCTTGATAATTCGGACTATATATTTGTATATTCAAAAAATACTTATGAAGTGTTTACATTGGGTCAGGAATTATTGAGTGAAAGAAATTGACCAAAACTCTGCCATCATGAAGCTCGCATTCTAACTTAGGGAGACAGATAACAGACAATGAGCCACATAAATATGCAAAGTATCATAAGTTAGATGGTGAAAAGTAATCCTGGATGGGGATCAGATAATTTTCAAAGGGTAATTTATAACTGGGTAGTCAAGAAAGGCCGCACAGAGAAGATGGCAATTGGAAGAACAAGGTGGTGAGAACTGCTGAGTCTGGAGCAAACACACAATTTGGAGTAGTAGAAGATTCCAGAAGTAACAGAATAGAGGCGAAGAAGTGGGAATTGTGTGGAGTCTTACTTCCTGTTGTAATGACCTTGGCTGTGCTTTGAAGTGAGGTGGAAAGTTGGTAGGGACCTTAGTTTTCTTTTACTAAATTGAATTACATCACTCAATATTTGGATGGCATTAATTCACAATAGTAACAAAAAAATCTTACTATTCAACATAATAAAGTATGATTTCCTTCACATTTAACTTAATTTGTTCTTTAAAACATCTCCTACTGAAGGTTTTCTCATCCTCTGAAGCTGAATTTATTTAGGAAAAAATATTTTAAACACCATCCCAAGTGATATAACTATTTTTATTGAGCTTTGATGTTCTATTTGAACATATCTGAAGACTGTACAAGCACTCAATTTAGAATTAAGATTTTATTTGGAGATTTTGGTTGTATTTGAAATCTGTTGTGGAATTAAACATGAAGAATACGTCAATTTACTAGATGTCATTGTCTATGACACATTTTAGTCTTATCTTTCTGCCTATATGTAAAGAGGAATAGAAATAATTGGTATAAACAGGAAAAAAGAAGTAAAGTGGTAGGATCAGATGTGAGAAATAGATAAGCTAAGATATTCTAGAAGCTAATAATAGTAAAATATAATGTAAATTGTTTAAAATTAATCTGTATATGAAATTTTTTCTAGGACTTTCCTGCCAGAAAAGTAGGAATAGAATGGCAGAAGGAACGAGGTTCCTTCTACAAGCAGGCACACATCCTATTTCACTTTATCCTGTGATCAGTCTCATAACCATCTCCTGGTGTGAAGTGCTAAAACTGTGCTTTAAGAATAACTTAAGTCCTTTATGTACAAACTTAAGTATGAGAGCCTGAACCTTGGAAACCAAGAGATTCCAAAAAGCCTTATGTGTGAGACTGGGTGCCACAGATCTTGGCAGAAATTACTGCTTATTCTTAATTCTAATTGTTCCTTTCTACAAGCAGGCACACATCCTATTTCACTTTATCCTGTGATCAGTCTCATAACCATCTCCTGGTGTGAAGTGCTAAAACTGTGCTTTAAGAATAACTTAAGTCCTTTATGTACAAACTTAAGTATGAGAGCCTGAACCTTGGAAACCAAGAGATTCCAAAAAGCCTTATGTGTGAGACTGGGTGCCACAGATCTTGGCAGAAATTACTGCTTATTCTTAATTCTAATTGTTCCTTTCTAACACTTCAATTTATAATGCCAATATCTACCTCAGCCTAAAGACAAGCTCTAGAATCACTTGTGTTACTTATTACATTTCTTTTAAAAAACTCATGAATTACACATGAATTTCAAAGTTGCCAACTGAGATTCTAAGGACTTAAAAAAAAAACCTGGCACCTTTCCATTATAAAGGCTGTACGCAGTCTTCATAGTGTTTGTCTTTAAGGGACGTGCCTCATCCATCAGCAACTTTTCTTCCTTAAATCATCATATCTTGCCTAAAAATGTTTTCTCAAAAGTTAGGAAGCACTAAGATTTGCAGATTGTTATATCACATCTTAATCTACGTATCAACTTTAGCATTATCAAAGCATGAACTGTTCTGGTTTTCATAGTTAATAATGATTATCACATCCATTGTTGTCATATTAAGTTGTGTTTCTGGAAGCCAAATTTAGGCAGTGGTAATGAGTTAATATCTCTAAGTGGATACCTTTTATCTCTACAGTCAAGGATACTTGAAAGTGGAAAAACATACTGGCTTCAAGTCTTGGGAACTAGGACTTACCGGAAATGTGTTTGTTTGTTTTGTTTCCTGGTGGAATTGTCTTCTCGGAAAGATGGTGTTTCCTTTTCAATAGGAAAAAATTGATCCTATGCTGCTTTACTTTAATGCTTTGCTTTTGTCAAAATAGTGTTTTCTTAGGAAAGTTAACCTATCATAATATAATGAAAAGAGAAATGCTGAAGACACAAAATGATGTCCATGTTAATATTGAGTAGGAAGCATCAAGGGACATGAGAAGAGGGAAGCGAAGAGAGGGAGAAGAGAAATATATAGTGTAACAAAAATTAGTAAAAAGGATTAGCATATACATGTAGTCAATAAGTCAATAAATGGCTGTTTATAGAAAGCCTACCAGGCACTAGGGGATATAGCAGTGAAGAAGGCAAAGACACAATTGGCTATACTGTAGTGAGGAGGGAAAGAGGACGAAGACATACAAATACCTAAACAAAGCAATGGTGTGAAGGGCTATAAGGTCCACTACTACGAAGAAGATTACATGTGATAACATGGCTGAGTGAAACTGGCAAGTAGGAAGGCACTGATCTGGCTGTAGGTATTTCAGAGCATTTTTCTCTCTGAGGAGGTAATATTTCATTTGAGAGTTGAGTGAAGACAAATAGGAAGGTACTTTGAAGATCTGGGGTGCTCTGAGCAGAAAGAAGGGCAGATATAAAGATTCTGTAATTTAAAAAGAGAGCTTGATAGTTTCTTACAAAGAAAAGAAGGCCGGTTTGGCTGGAATGTCCATGAAGGAAGAGCATGGAGAGAGATTACATGAGTGTTCTCAGGGACCAAATCTAGATCTTATATCAAAGTGTGAATATAAATTAACTACATTGAAAAGTGTATGATGGATGTGTGATACGATGAGGTTAGCTCTTAGGAGGGTGTACTATTGTGGAAGGGTACAGTAGTGAAGGAAGGGGGTTCATTTAGCTGACTATTGCACCTGTCCAGTTGAAGGATGATGGTAGTTGGGATTATGAGTGTAGCAATAAAGTTGGAGAAAATCAGTTGAGATTGGAAGTTGATTTGAAGATGATTGAATTTACTGAGCAAGAATTATATCAAGGTATTTGGATTTAGGGACATGGGGGATTATGGTCACTTTTAGTGATATGGCAAAGTCTTGATGACATGAGGCAGTTTGCAAGTGACAGAGGTGTGGGTAGGTGCGTATGTGTGATTGATTTTACATTTTTTAATCTTAAATTAAGACGCTAGTTAGAATCCAAGTGGAGACATCAAGTAGGCACTGACAAGTTGACTTGGCTAGAGATGTGAGTTAGATCATCGTAGCCTATAGATCATGCCTTAAGTCATGAATCTAGGTGAGGGGTTGGCAAACTATTATAGCCCATGAGCCAGATCTGGTCTGCCGCCTGTTTTTGTATGGCTCATGAGTTATAAGTACGTGTGGCATTTATAAGTCTAAAATGTGAAATACAGGGAAATTTTTCAGCAGGGAAAGTTCCATAAATTTGCCTCTTGGCAACACAAAGCCTGCAATATTTACTATCTGGCTCTTTGTCAAAAATGTTGCTGACTCGTGATCTGGATGAAACCCTGTGAGGAGAGAGTGTTGATAGAAGAGAGAGAAGCATCATAGTGGAAATTAAAATTATGTCAACTGAAGTGTGTAGGGTAGAGAATTTAAGCCTGAGTATAACAGTAAGAGATTAAAATATCAGTAAATTCATTATCAGCATGATCAATGAAACCTTTGGGGGCAAAAGGAACTATCTTCATCAGACCTTTCACTCACTCATAGAAAGATCTTAGGCAGGAAATATAACTTGTTTGAAGATCTGAGATAAGGCTAATGTAGTTTGGACAAAGAAAGCCAATGGGAGGATGACATTACGTCTGGCCAAGGATTTAGGGAAGAGCCAAATACTTCAGGCTTTTTAAAGTGATCTTTAGATAAAGAGGAGGTCATCAAGGCATTCCGAAGTTGGAAGATCAAATCACATCTGATGGGAAAAAATCTGGCTGTATGTGCATTTAGGATGTAAGGAAGCCAACATGGATGTGAAGTTAAAATTGTCCATTGCAAATAATAAAATGAAGGCCCCAGGTAGCCTTGGCAAGGGCAGATTTGGTACAAAATCCTTATTGGAATGGGCTTAAGCAGTAACGGGAATAAGGATCTAGCTGTTGTGTTTAGTGGAATTTTATCAGTCTTTTTGTTGTGTGTGATATATAGATGGTCAAAATAAGGAACTTCTACATTTTCGGTTTTTGTTTTATTTTAATTGAGATTTGAACTAAAACTAAGAAACTTTTATTTTCAAACTTGGAGACTGTGTTTAAAAAGTATAGAGTAGGGCTAGAAAAAAACATAAAACTCTCCTGATGAGGAGAGTGCTAATCATGACTCTAATAATAATAAAATACTTTTCTGATAATTTTTTGTGTGTTTCATTATTTATAGCGCCTTTTTGTTATTGATTGGTATGATAAATGTGTAACTCTTACACAAAGATAAAATTTTTAGATTTTTGTATTTAAAATACTGGTTATCAAAAGAAAAACCCAGATGTTATTTGTTTATGTTTCTGCTTGAGGTACTGAATCTATTTCAAGTCATATTTCTCAGTATTGATATACTTAATTTTGCTGAAATAATAACACACTATCTTTAGCTACTTTTTTTCTCAGTATGTCTCCTTGTCGCTCACCATTTCCGCCTCATCTCACTTCTCATTTTTATTTCTTTTTCTTTGGTCTTCTTTTACTTTAGGGATTCTTTCAATTTAGAAGTGTTCTTGTTTTCTGTTAATTACTATTCTTCTTGGATGTACACAGATATCCTTTTCCGTTTCATTTGTGAATTCATCTCAGAGGCATTTTGTGTGTGCCTTTTACTCATAGCTTCTCAGAAGTCCCTTTCGAGGTTACCGATTTAACATGTCATGTACTATAAGGTTTGCATGGCATGGTGGCAGCTGACTTTTGCCTTTACATGGACGTGTGTGTGTGTGTGTGTGTGTGTGTGTGTGTGTGTGTGTGTGTGTGTGTGTGTGTGTGTGTGTGTGTGTGTGTGTGTGTGTGTGTGTGTGTGTGTGTGTGTGTGTGTGTGTGTGTGTGTGTGTGTGTGTGTGTGTGTGTGTGTGTGTGTGTGTGTGTGTGTGTGTGTGTGTGTGTGTGTGTGTGTGTGTGTGTGTGTGTGTGTGTGTGTGTGTGTGTGTGTGTGTGTGTGTGTGTGTGTGTGTGTGTGTGTGTGTGTGTGTGTGTGTGTGTGTGTGTGTGTGTGTGTGTGTGTGTGTGTGTGTGTGTGTGTGTGTGTGTGTGTGTGTGTGTGTGTGTGTGTGTGTGTGTGTGTGTGTGTGTGTGTGTGTGTGTGTGTGTGTGTGTGTGTGTGTGTGTGTGTGTGTGTGTGTGTGTGTGTGTGTGTGTGTGTGTGTGTGTGTGTGTGTGTGTGTGTGTGTGTGTGTGTGTGTGTGTGTGTGTGTGTGTGTGTGTGTGTGTGTGTGTGTGTGTGTGTGTGTGTGTGTGTGTGTGTGTGTGTGTGTGTGTGTGTGTGTGTGTGTGTGTGTGTGTGTGTGTGTGTGTGTGTGTGCATATCACCTACTTTATCATATTTATTTGATAAAATTGATATGCAATCTCTAAATCATTGTGTCTCCAACTTGTGTTATCCCACAAATACAAATTTTTGTCCTAAAATTGGTGGTACCCTTTGTAAAACTAGAAGTTCTCATTTGTGCAAAGGAAGGAAAAATAAAACAAGAAACAAATTCAATAAAAAAATTAAAGTTCAGATTTCTTTTATAGCTGCTGAGTTCCTTTCTTTCCTTTCCATCATCCTCACATTCCCAAATCTCAACAAAGTTAAGAAATTAAAACACACATCATGAGATCATATGTTCACCTTGTTCAGGAACTGAAGGATTACATATACAAGACTATACCTTAATAAGTAGAGGGAGAAATATGAAGATATAAATAGAATATGAAAATTTATTATAATGCAGTTCTATTCTAAAGTGTTTCCTAGGCAGGCTAAGAGTATGTTGCCAGGAAATTTTAAGAGACCCACTCCATTATATAGAAGAGGATGTGTGTAGATCTCTTAATTCTGAAATGTTTAGAACTGAGTACAACAGGTCTTCGAATAACGACGTTTCATTCAATGTCATTTCATTATAATGTTGATGAGAAAAAACAAGTTGATTCCAATTGGGGTTCACTGTCTGTGTAGAGCTTATGTATTCTCCCCATGTCTGCATGGATATTCTCTGGATGCTCCAGTTTCCTCTCACTTCCCAAGGCTGTGCATGTGAGGTTGATTGACGTGTCTATGTGGTCCCAGTCTGAGTAACTGTGGGTATGTGTGAGTGCACCTGCAATGCGACGGCGTCCTGTCCAGGGCTGGTTCCCACACTGCGTCCTGAGCTGACAGGATAGGCTGCGGTCAACTGCAACCCTAAACTGAAATAAGTAGGTAAATAATGATTTTACTAGCTTTTATTAATCTTAAACGTATGAATAGCTGAAATTTATTTCAGCATTTAATATTAGAAGTGTTTTGATCTTTATTTACAAGTTTGTTGACGTTTTAGTTACCAAAAGCCATAGAAGCTTAACTCTTTTGATGTCAACCTATGGTAAAATCGGTTTCGCTTACTGTATTTTTGTACCAATTAACCATCCCCAATTTATCCCCCTGTATGCGTGTATCAAAACATCACGTGACCATAAATATACATACCTATGACCAGTTTTCAAGCACCTGTCGATGATGTTAAGTGAAGACTTATTGTAGTCCTTTTTTGGCATAACAAAGATGTGTGTGTTTTGTTCAAGATTGGAAAACTTCTTTCTGTAAAGAACTAGACAGTAAATATTATAGGCTTTGCTGGCCATATGTAGTCTCTGTCTCTCCTTCATCTACTCATTCTTCTTCTCCCCTTCCTTCTCCTTCTTTAAACACTTCAAAAATGCCAAAACAATTTTAGCTCTCAGCCATATGAAGCAAGCCATTGATTAAATTTGGCTTGTAGGCCCATAATGTGTGAATTCCTTTACATCATCAGAATGCCACATATATATGAAATGTTATCTATGAGAAATTAATGGTGCTCCCAGCAGAGAGAAATTAGCCTAAGTTAAGTTTGGGCTTTGGAATTCAGGGGAATGCCATGCACAAAAATGCTCTGCTTTTAAAACTAGTTACTAACAGTCCATTTCTGATATCAGAAATACATGAAAACTACCAATTGAACGGACATGATTCACTACTTTAGTGCTGCTACTCATGTGTGGTGGAAAAAGAATCCAGAAAGTTTTCCTTTCCGTTTGAACATTCATGCAATAAAAATTTCCAAATCTTTTTTTGAACAAATTTTTATCTGATAGCTCTCTTGTGTACTTTATAAGTACCTTTTGCTGCTTATTCTCAGTAACTGTATTGAAACAATCTGTTTTCCTTTATCAATCAAAATAAAATAAGAAATTTAGCTTAATACTAATATTAAGCTGAAGTGCAAGATATATGAAAAAGAGAGAAAAGAAGCAGGATAAACTGACCTTTTGATAACTGCAGAGGACAGCAGATCAAAGACTGGACTTTAACGTCTTACATTTTCAGAATCTATCACAGTAAGTCCACTGGGTCCAGAAATAGGTTTTAATCCTAGATTGAAATGACTCACAATGCTGTCATGACATTGAGTTTGATGGAAAAAGTGAAGTTAATGTTTTTCTCAATATTTTTTTAAAATCAATGATTGATTTAACTATAAAATGGACTGATTCTGAAGAACTCATTCTGACACTGGAGGTGAAAATGCTTTTACTCTAATCATTAAAATCAATTTCTCTAGATATCTGACTTTATTCTGCTTTCTCACCAGCAATGAATAAAAGTTCCTGTGTGTCTTCTGTAGCTTGACAGAATAATATTCCATTGCCTGGATATACCACAGTTTATTTTTCCATTCACTTCCTGAAGGACATTTCGATTTTAGTGATCATGAATAAGGCTCCTGTAACATTCATGGGAAGAAGGTTTTTGTGTGCAGGTAACTTTTCAAATCCTTTAAGTAAATACCAGGGAATGTAATTGCTGGGTTGTGTGGTAGGAGTATGTTTAGTTTTATAAGAAACTGCCAAACTGACTCCCAAAGTAGCTGTACTATTCTGCATTCTCACCAGCAATGAATAAAAGTTCCTGTGTGTCTTCTGTAGCTTGACAGAATAATATTCCATTGCCTGGATATACCACAGTTTATTTTTCCATTCACTTCCTGAAGGACATTTCGATTTTAGTGATCATGAATAAGGCTCCTGTAACATTCATGGGAAGAAGGTTTTGTGTGCAGGTAACTTTTCAAATCCTTTAAGTAAATACCAGGGAATGTAATTGCTGGGTTGTGTGGTAGGAGTATGTTTAGTTTTATAAGAAACTGCCAAACTGACTCCCAAAGTAGCTGTACTATTCTGCATTCTCACCAGCAATGAATAAAAGTTCCTGTGTGTCTTCTGTAGCTTGACAGAATAATATTCCATTGCCTGGATGTACCACAGTTTATTTTTCCATTCACTTCCTGAAGGACATTTCGATTTTAGTGATCATGAATAAGGCTCCTGTAACATTCATGGGAAGAAGGCTTTTGTGTGCAGGTAACTTTTCAAATCCTTTAAGTAAATACCAGGGAATGTAATTGCTGGGTTGTGTGGTAGGAGTATGTTTAGTTTTATAAGAAACTGCCAAACTGACTCCCAAAGTAGCTGTACTATTCTGCATTCTCACCAGCAATGAATAAAAGTTCCTGTGTGTCTTCTGTAGCTTGACAGAATAATATTCCATTGCCTGGATATACCACAGTTTATTTTTCCATTCACTTCCTGAAGGACATTTCGATTTTAGTGATCGTGAATAAGGCTCCTGTAACATTCATGGGAAGAAGGTTTTTGTGTGCAGGTAACTTTTCAAATCCTTTAAGTAAATACCAGGGAATGTAATTGCTGGGTTGTGTGGTAGGAGTATGTTTAGT
>JAKGGE010001952.1:695000-810357 GCA_023748175.1 Hoolock leuconedys | reverse complement strand
TATTTAAAATTTTCATAAATATATTATAAATGTAAACATACACAGGTATATTACATTGATAACTCAAATATCATTTACAACTTTGACATTGTAACATCATTTTCCAAAATAGGGAACAACTTTTGGTAAAAGTTGAGCAAAACAGTAGAAAACGTTCCCTTGATTTATAGATGAATTCCAGGAAAATTCAATGCATATTACAACCACTGAAAATATTTTGCTTATATGTATAATGGAGTTAGATTCTAGGCTCAGATGATTTTAAATGGCAATGAGGAACATTCAGAATTTGTGCAGCATGGGAGAATTTTGTTTGTTTTGCAGGACAGCTCCATGGTTTATAAGATATCTAATAGTCTTGGTCATCATCTACTAATGCAGCAACATCCCCTAATATTTTAACAATAATCAAAGAAATGCCTCCAATAAATTTCTAAATGCCCTGAGTGGTTGTGGCTCTGTTATCAAGGAGAGCACTGACTCAGATATAAAACAGTGAATTCTGTTATCCATGGGAAAACCATTGCAGACTTGTGCCACATTTGTCTCTCCTCTGCTATTCCATGTCCTTTTATATTAAATCAATAATCTTAGTTATATCATAATCTCCTTCATAAAAGCAGCTATTATTAAAAACTTAACCTTTGCAAGAGACTTTTGGGTTCATCACAGAAAGATAATATTAGGGGGCTTATTAGCAAGTTCATGAGAATTAATTTTTTTTTTATATTTCTGACACGAAATTTCTGTTTCTGTACACTAGACACATAGTTTTACATTAAACATATAATATACAGATTCATCTTTACATATCTTTTATATAAATACAGTCATTTAGTAAATGTTGTAGTGACCACAATATATATTTTAAATGAAAAAATAACATAGCTTTGCCCTCTGAAACACAAATGAAAGTAATCATTGACTTGCTTCTGCATACAATATTTGTGTCTTTATTTCAAACGAAGGAAGGACTTAGTGTGCATTTAATATTATCAAAATATTAAAATACACATTTAATCCTCACAGCAATCCCAAGAAGCTGTTAAAGATGAAGAAACAAATATCAGATTAAATGACATTGTCAAAGTCATAGTGAAAGTCAAGCTTGGTTAAGCTTTTCTACTCTACCACCCTGCCTTCCATCTCAGCTTGTCTGTGCATGGAGTGTTACAAACTTTTCCTTTTAAAAGGCCCCCCTTGTTAATGATAAATAAATATCATAATGACTTAGTGCTCCTTTTTCCCGGAATATAAAAATAATTTTGGAAGCATGTTTTAATGCATCTATTTTTTGTTTGTTTGTTTTGATACTTTGCCTCCTTATTGTCATTCTACTCAACTTATTCTGTTCACTTTTAAGGCTATTGAAGCATCTTGCTATTTTTAATTATGTGATGTTCAATATAATGAGCATTTTGGTTATTGAATAAGTGTTAAATGCATACTTCCCCTAAAATATGTTTGCTATAGTCTGTAGACTAATAACATGGATTTTGGAAATAAACAAGCCAATGCTACTGTGTTTCATATCTACACTGAAAGTACTGAATTTCCTTAAACAGGTAAATTTAAAAGTTGTACTTGTATGTGAGGATTTTAAGAATATTGCTCATTTTATAATTAGAACTGTGAGAAAATCCATGTCAGAAACCTCATCAGAACTATCAGTGTGAATAAATCTATTTACTTCTTTTTAGTCTCTTACTCTTCTGTTATTTTTATTTTTCTAAGATGCTTTCTATAGTCAAAATTTCTTTGGAATACCCATAAATCATCTATTCCACTAATATTAGTCTCATTGCATAGCAGTATTTATGATGGGATGATGGGAAAACTATTTATCATCTCTCTGTGGTCACTCAGGCTTTTATCCCAGTCTTACTTGTATCTGCATTTCTTCTCACTTTTAAAGAGACAGGTTCAGCCCAGCCAGGCTATTCATTAGTCTTTGACATAAACTTAGGTTTTTAAGCACTTGTTCCTGTGAAGACTTACATAGTTTCTCTTGCAGTTTTACGTTGTTAATTGGGACAGTCAGCTATTCTCACAGCTTCATTTCCAATCATCTCCCATTGAATTTCCCACCACAGAGTAATTTTCCAGCATTGGAAAATAATAAGCACATTCTGTCTTTGATTCTGCTGTCAGTTCCCCAGTACCTGAAATACTCCACATTATTTTCTTAGGCAATTTTTTTTTCCTTTAAAAAACTAGACCTAGCCAGGTACAGTGGTTCATGCCTGTAATCCCAGAAAGTTGGGAGGTGAAGACTGGAGGATCACTCGAGCCAGGTAGTTTGAGACCAGCCTGGGCAACAAAGTGAGATCCCTGTCTCTACAAAAAAATGTAAAAAATAGCCAGGTGTGGCAGCACACACCTGTAGTTCCAGCTACACAGGAGGCTGGTGCAGGAGGATTGCTTGAGCTCAGGAGGTCAAGACTGCAGTGAGTCAAGATTGAGCCACTGCACTCTAGCCTGCAACAGAGTGAGACCCTGTTTCAGAAAAAAAGAAAACTGGAACTAGACTCGTGGGCAGTAGGGCAAGGTGAAGGAGAAAGTGAAATGTTTTCTTCCTAGGCATACTGAACTAAATATCTGCTGTCTGTATGAGTTTAAGATTGTCTGCAAAACACCTGATTATCTTCATTCTCATGCTCTCTCTTTTTGTTTTCTTCTCAACAAACAATACTTTCTAGTATCACAAACCCACAGTATAAATAAACGTAGAAACATTAAATGGGAAAGCTGCATAAAAGTGTCCCTCTTCTTCATTCTTACTATTGATATGTTCTAAATTTCTATTTATATATGTGAACATTATAGGAACAAATCATTGCTTTTTGTCGATTCTTCACATCCACAAGGTTCTTTCACTCATGGATACCCCCATAAATGTTTTATTTTTATTAAGAAATTAACTTGTAGAACCACTACTGATAAAACTTGAAAACAGCTGATATTAGTTTCCACCTTAAAATAAATGCATACTTATAAATTTAAGGTTGTTTATATATTTCGTTTTACTGGATGCTGTGGTGAAAAAAGAAAAGTGATAAATAGAAACCGTAGGAAAAAAGCAATACCTATAATTGTTAGAGATGAGACAATTAATTAATTTGAAAGTGAAATTGCACTGCCTTATTTTGACCAAAATGGAAAGAAAATAGCATGGCTAAAATGGAGAGAATGAGAAGATAATCAGATCACTGACCTTAGAAATGAAGTACACTGTCCAATTCTCTAGGGATATGCATTCTCATGCAATTAAGATATATAGTGGAGACTAAATAGAAATTTTGAGAATTAAAATGATATTTTAAATGCAAATCTAATGTAAGGAAACTAAAAGAAAGAATCCAGAAATAGCAAGTCATGCACATTGTACAAAAGAAAGTAATTCTTTAAAAAATTAATAAAGCAACTTCAAATGCTAATTCACTTTATATTTATAAATATGTATATTGGGATACTTGTTTTCATATAATCGAACATGACCTAAAACAATTTTAAAACAGTTTATGCTGTAAACAAATAGCTGCTCATAAGAGAATCCTCATAGGAAAATAAACATTCCAGAATGGAGCCTCCTTAAAAATACATTTTATAAAATCATTTCCAATTTCTATATTCAAGTCCCCTGCAATTTTCATTAATTTCTATGGAGCAGAAATACATTTGCTTGTAAATGTATGCCTTATTACAATGACTTATAGTGTAAGGTGCTTAAACAAGCAAACATATATGACATATTTGAAATGTTTAATCTACTAAAAAAGTTTCAAAACTCAATTTTATTAAAAATAGTTATAAAGATTTACATGTTTACTATCAGAAATAAACAGATACATGTGCATTAAAACAATGGGGCTGGAACAGAGGAGCAAGATGTTTGAACATAGGCCTCCACTGACCATTCCCTCTGCAGAAACACACATTTTAACAACTATCTACACATACAAAAAAAAAACACCTTTATAAGAACCCAAACTCAGGTGAGCCCTTAGTATCTGTTTTTAACTTTATATTTCTTAAAAGGAGGCATTGAAAAGGTGGGAAGACAGTCTTGAATCACCAACACCACCCTTTCCCCCAACACCTAGTAGCAGCAGGTGGCGTAGATAGAGAATTTGTGTGTTTGGGTGAGGGAGAGCACAGCAATTGTTGAACTTTGCATTGAACTCAATGCTGACCTGTCATAGTGAAAAGAAAAACTGGGCAGAACTCAGCTGATGCAAGCCCAAAGAGGGAGCAATTAGACCAGCCCTAGCCAGGTGGAAATTGCTCATCCCAGTGATCAGATCTTGAGTTCTGGCAAGCCAGATCAGTGGGGGTTAAAGGCCTCTGGGTTCCTAAATAAACTTGAAGGGCAGTCTAGGCCACAATGACTACAATTCTTAGGCAAATCAGAGTGCTGTGTTGGGCTCAAATCCAGTGTACATAAGGGACATGTGACTTAGTGAAACATGAGCTGGGGTGAATAAGGGAGTGCTTGTGGCACCCATTCCCCAACCCCAGGAAGCACAGCTTGTAGCCCCAAAAGTGACCCCTTCCTTCCATCTGAGGAAAGGAGAGGGAAGAATAAAGAGAATTTGTCTTGCATCTTGGATACCAGCTCAGCCACAGTAGGATAGGGCACTGGGCAGAATTGTGAGGGTCTCATTCTAGGCCCTAGCTTCTGGACAACTTTTCTAGACATACCTGGGCCAAAAAGGAACCCACTTCCTATAAGGGAAGAACAAAATATGGGAAGATTTCATTTGCCACTCACTAAAGAGCACCTGAGCCCTGAATAACCAGCAGCAATACCCAGGTAGCATTCATCATGGGCCTTATATGAGACTCTAGATTGTGATGGCTTCAGATACTAGCTCAACCATAGTTGGGTAGAGCACCAAGTGGGCTCTTAGGGTCCCTAATTCCAAGCACTGGTTCTTGGATGGCATTTCTGGACCCACTAGGCCAAAAGGGAGCCCACTACCCAAAAAGTGAGTCTCAGGCCTGGCAGCATTAACCACAAACTACAGAAGAGCCCCTTGGACCTTAAGTGAACACAAGAGGTCACCTGGAAGTAGTCTGTGTAGGCTTGTAATGGGGGTAGCCACATGGAGAGGCTCCTCTGCATGTGGAAAAGGGAGAGAAGAGTGGGAAGGACATTTTTCTCATGGTGTGATGGCCAGGTTAGCAGCAGTAGAATAGAGAGAGCATGTGATAGAGTTTAAGGTTTTGTGACTCCAGTCCCCGGTTCTTGGAGAGCATAACTGGATCCACCTGGGGCCTGGGGGAACTTGCCAACCTGAAAGGAAAGACACAAGTGTGATTGAATTCACCACCCACTAATTGTAGAGACCTAGGGCCTTGAGCAAACATAAGCAATAGCCAAGTAGTAGTTACAGTGGGACTTTGGTGAGACCCAGTGCTGTGCTGACATCAGGTCTGACTCAGCACAGTCCCCATGGTGGTGGTCACAGGTTTACTTAAGTCACCCCACACCCAGCCCCAGGCAGCTCAGAACACACAGAGAGAGATACTCCATTTATTTGAGAGAAGGCAAGGGAAGAGAACAAAAGTCTCTGTCTGGTAATCAAGGAATTCTTCTGGATGTTATCCAACACCACCAAGGCAGTACATCTATGAATATGCAAGAACCACAGCGGTACTGAACTTAGTGTGCCCCCTAATGCAGATATGGCTTAGATCACAACCCCCACATCCCTTCAAATACCTGAAAAGCCTTCCCAAGAAGAGCAAGTACATCCAGTCCAGACTGTGAAGACTACAATAAATACCTAACTCTTCAGTGGTCAGATACCAGTGAACAGCCATGAGCATCAAGTTGCTCCAGGAAAACATAGCCTTACCAAATGAAATAAATAAGGCATCAAAGACCAATCCCAGAGAAGCAGCTATATATGAACTTTCAGACCAAGAAATCACAATAGGTGTTTTGAGAAAACTCAAAGAAATTCAAGATAACACAGAGAGGGAATTCAGAATCCTATTAGATACATTTTAAAAAGAGAATAAAATAATTAAAAAGATCAAGCAGAAATTCTGGAGTTGAAAAATGCAAGTGACATACTAAAGAATATATGAGTCTCTTAATAGCAGAATTGATCAAGAAGAAGAAAGAATTAGAGAGCTTGAATACAGACTATTTGAAAATACACACTCAGAAGAGACAAAAGAAAAAAAGAATAAAAAACAATGAAGCATATTTACAGGATCTAGAAAATAGCCTTAAAAGGGCAAATCTAAGTTGCTGGCCTTAAATAAGAGTTAAAGAAAGAAATAGAAGTAGAAAACTCATTCAAAGGGATACTAACAGAGAATATCCCAAACTTAGAGTAATACATCAGCATTCAAGTACAAGAAAGTCATAGAACAATAAGCAGATGTAACTCAAAGGAGCCTACCTCAAGGCATTTAATAATTAATCTCCCAAAAGTCAATGATAAAGAAAAAATTGTAAAAGGAAGAGAAAGAAACAGATAACGTATAATGGAGCTCCAATATGTCTGGCAGCAGACTTCTCAGTGGAAACCTTATAGGGCAGAAGAGAGTAGCATGACATATTTTAAGTGCTGAAGGAAAAACAAAACTCACTGTTACCTTTTACCATAAAAGAGTATAACCACTGAAAATATCCTTCAAACATGATAAAGAAATAAAGATTTTCACAGACAAACAAAAGCTGAGGCATTTCATCAACACCAGACCTGTCCTAAAAGAAATGCTAAAGAGATTTTTGCAATCATAAAGAAAAACGATGTTAATTATCAATAATATGTCATCTGAAGGTACAAAACTCACTAGCATTAGTAAGTACACAAAAACCGACAAAATATTATAATACTCTAATTGTTGTGTATAAATTACTTTTATCTTAAGTAGAAAGATTAAAAGATGAACCAGTCAAAAATAATAACTACAGCAACTTTTCAAGACATATACAGTACAATAAGATAAAAATAGAAACAATAAAAAGCTTAAGAGTGGGGAGACAAAGTTATAGTGTAGAGTTTTTATGAGTTTTTATTTTGCTTGTTTGTTTGCGTAGACAAGCAGTGTTAAGTTGTTATTAGCTTAAAATAATAAGTTATAATATAGTATTGCAAGCCTCATGGTAACCCCAAATCAAAAAAAATACAATGGATACATATAGAGAAAAAAGCAAGAAATTAAGTCATACCAGCAGAGAAAATCACCTTCACTAAAAGGAAGACATGAAGGAAGAAAAGAAGAAAGAGAAGACCACAAAACAACCAGAAAACAAATGATAAAATGGCAACAGCAAGTCCTCACTTACCAATAATACTATGGAATTAAAATGGACTAAACTCTCCAATCAAAGACATAGAGTGGCTGAATGGATGAAAAAATGGTACCCCAATGATCTGCTGCCTACAAGTAACACAATTCACCTATAAAGACACATATAGACTGAAACTAAAAAAAAAAAAAAAAACAGAAAAAGATATTCCATGACAATCTTTTGAAAGAAGAGCAGAAGTAGCTTATACTTATATCATAAAAAGTATTTCAAGACAAAAACTACAAGAAGAGACAAAGAAAGTCAATATACAATGATAAAGTGATTGATTAAACAAGAGGATGTAACTATTGCAAATTTACATGCACCCAACACTGGAGCACCCAGAAATAAAAAGTAAATTTTATTAGAACTAAAGAGAGAGATAGACCCCAATATAATAATAGCTGGAGACATAGCAACCCACTTTCAGCATTGACCCAAACTTCTAGACAGATAACAAGGAACCATCAGATTTTATTGGCACTGTAGACCAAAAAGACCTAAGAGATATTTACAGAACATTTTATCCAATGATACAGAATACACATTCTTCTCCTTAGCACATTGATCTTTCTCAAGAATAGACCGTATATTATTTTGTGCATATAGTGCACAAAACAAGCCTTAAAACATTCAAAAAACAGAAAAAATATCAAGCATCTTTTCTGATCACAATGCAATAAAACTACAAATCAATAACAAGGGCATTTTGGAAGCTCTGCAAACGTGGAAATTAAACAATATGCTGCTGAAGTACTAGTGGGTCAATTAAGACTGTAATTTAAAATTGTCTTGAAATGATAATGGAAACACAATATACCAAAACCTATGGGAAACAGCAACAGTAGTACTGAGAGGAAAATTTATAGCTATAAGTGCCTACATTAAAAAGTAGAACACTTCAAATAAATAACCTAACAATGCATCTTAAAGAACTGCAGAAGCAAGAACAAACCAAAGCCAAAATTCGTAGAAGAAAAAAAATAATAAATATCAGAGCAGAAACCCTCTGTTGCTGACCTCCACCTGTGTTCCTTCATTTACTATGGCAATGACAGTTTTTCTTTTGTTCTGTCAGCCCCAGGACAGTGTGTGGAGGCTCACATTGTGAACATTTACTCCTAGAACTACCATAGCAACATACCAGGAAAACTGAAATAATTTTCAGTTTGAAAGAAATAGCTTTGCTGCTGCAAACTTTGTTAGACAGCCAAAAAACTGAATGCCCAAAGTGTGAGAGGGGAAAGTTCCCCTCTGAACACACATCCTCACTGGGGAACCTGAAAATCCAAATCATGGGAGAAGGATTTAACCTTAACCAGAGCTGAAATGAATTTAGAGAGCTAACCAACATATAAAAGTAGAACAGCAGGAAGAGCTCCATAGGCACTCCCAGTCCCCTGGGAAGCCATTTTTTACTTTATCTCACAGGGGTACTAGGGGAGGGCTGCCAGTGGAATTGGGGAAGGATGCAACAGGGAGAAGGAAACTTTCAGCTGAACTTTGTAATAATTTTGCCCAAGAGTAAATTTTCCTGGGCAGAATCTGGGGTTAGGTAGCAGTGGAGTGAATAGGAAGTACAGATAAGAGCACAGAAGCCATGGCAGGATGGAAGGGGTGAGTCCTGAAAGCCCTGCTTGCTTTCTCAGTGGGAAGGCATGTAGACTGGAGCAAGATCTCAGCCAGATACCTGGATATAAACTCAGTGCTGTTGATGAAGCATGGAGGGAGTGAGACTGACCTTGCTGGTGGCATGGGAGCTGGGTGAGACCTGTCATTGCTGGTGTTACCCCCACTTCCCTGGTGACCTGTATGATGCAGCAGAGGTAACCATAATCCCCCTGGGAACATAACCCCATTGGCCTGAGAACCACACCTCCATCTCTCACAGCAGCTGCAAGAAGCCGCACCCATGAAGAGTCTGAGCTCAGACACATCTAACCCTGCTCCTAGTGGACTTTCTTTACCCATCCTGGTAGCCAGTGACAAAAGACATAATCTCTTGGGAGTTCTATGGCTCTTCCCATTGCCTGAGAAACAAAAATGCCTATCCAAGTGACCTTAGGGCAAGTTTGTACCCGCACTATACTACTGCAGCTGATGCTGTCTTGAAAGCACCACCTCCTGGCAGGAAGCTAACCAAGTGAAGCCATTACAGCAATTCATAAAAGAATGACCCTGCTCCAAGAAAGGAGAAAACAACAGCTAATTCTACCACCTATAATATTCTGACTAACCGGAGGTCCTGAGTCTGTCTATGTGACAACTTCACTGCCTGCACAACTAGCGTTTGAGAAAACCAGCATACTAAACAAAACTAAAACCAAGGACCTTCACAGAGTCCAAATCACTCCCCTCTACCTCCACTGCAGAAGGAGGCTGTATCCACAGCTGAGAGACCTGAAGACAAATCACATCACTGGACACTTTGGACACTTTGTAGACACTCCCCAGTACCAGCCCAGAGGCTGATGGCTCCACGGGGTGGCTAGACTCAGAAAAGCAATAAAAATCACTGCAGTCTAGCTCTCAGGAAGCCCCATCTCTAGGGGAAAGGAGGAGAGCACCACATCAAGGGATCACCCTTTGGGACAAAGGAATCTGAACTGCAGCCCCTGAATCCTAGATCCTTCCTCTGACATAGTCTGCTCAAATGAGAAGGAACCAGAAAAACAATTCTGGTAATATAACAAAGCAAGATTCTTTAACACCCCTAAAAGATCACACTAAATAACCAGCAATAGATCCAAACCAAAAAGAAATCTCTGATTTGCCAGAAAAAAAAAGAATTCAGAAAGTTATTAAGCTACTTAAGGAGGCACCAGAGAAAGGTAAAAACCACGTTAAAGGAATTTTAAAAATAATACCAGATATAGATGAAAAAATCTCCAGACAAATAGATATCATAAATTAAAAATAATCACAACTTCTGGAAATGAAACACACTAAGAGACATGCAAAATACACTGGAAAGTTTCAACAATGGAATCAAACAAATAAAAGAAAGAACTTCAGAGCTTGAAAACAAGGCTTTAGAATTAACCCAATCCAATGAAGTCAAAGAAAAAAAGAATTTAAAAAATGAGCAAAGCCTCCAATAGTTGTGATTATGTTAAATGACCCAACCTAAGAATAATTTGTGTTCCTGAAGTAAAAGAGAAATCTAAAAGTTTGGAAAACTTATCTGAGAAAATAATCAAGGAAAAATTCCCTGGCCTTGCTAGAGACCTAGACATCCAAATACAAGAAGCACAAAGAATACCTAGGAAATTCATTGCAAAAAGAACACTGCCTAGGCACATAGTCATCAGGTTATCTAAAGTCAACACGAAGAATCTTAAGAGATGTGAAGCAAAAGCATCGGGTAACCTATAAAGGAAAATCTATCAGATTAACAGCAGTATTCTCAGCAGAAACCCTGCAAGCTAGAAGTAACTGGGTCCTATCTTTAGCCCCCTAAACAAAACAAGTATCAGCTAAGAATTTTGTATCTAGCTTCCTTAAACAAGACAATTATCAGCCAAAAATTTTGTATCCAGCTAAACTACGCTTCATACATGGAGTGATAAAGTCCTTTTCAGGCAAACAAATGCTGACAGAATTCTCCACTACCAAGCCAGCACTACAAGAACTTCTAAAAGGAGTTCTAAATCTTGAAACAAAACCTCTAAATACACCAGAATAGAACGTCCTCAAAGCATAAATCTCACAGGGCCTATAAAACAATGAAGAAAAAAACGAGGTCTTCCCACAACAACTAGCAGGATGAATAGAATAGTACTCACATCTCAATACTAACATTGAATGTAAGTGAGCTAAGTGCTCCACTTAAAAGATACAGAGTGGCAGATTGGATAAGAATTCACCAACCAAGTATCTGCTGTCTTCAAGAGACTGACTTAACACATAAGGACCCACATAAACTGAAGGTTAAAAGGCAGAAAAAGATATTCCATGCAAATGGACACTGAAAATGAGTAGGAGTAGCTATTCTTATATCAGATAAAACAGACTTTAAGGCAACAACAGTTAAAAAAGACAGAGGGACATTATATAGTGAATGATAAAAGGACTAGTCCAACAGGAAAATATCACAATCCTAAATATATATTCTAACACTGGAGCTCCCAAATTTATGAAACAATATTTGATATAAGAAATGAGATAGACAGCAACACAATAATAGTGGGGGGCTTCAATACCCCATTGACAGCACTAGACAATCATCAGGACAGAAAGTCAAGAAAGAAACAATGGACTTAAACTATACCCTAGAAAAGAATGGACATAACAGACATTTACAGAACATTCTACTTAACAACTGCAGAATATACATTATATTCATCAGCACATGGAACATTCTCCAAGATAGATCATATGATAGGCCACAAAACAAGTCTCAATAAGTTTAAGAAAATCAAAATTATCTTAAGTATTCTCTCAGACAACTGTGGAATAATATTGTAAATCAATTCCAAATGGAATCCTAAAAATTATGCAAATCTATAAAATTAAATAATCCACTCCTGAAAGATTGTTGGTCAATAATGAAATCAAGGTGGAAATTTTAAAAATCTTTGAACCAAATGACAATAGTAATACAACCTATCAAAAACACTGGGATACAGCAAAAGCGGTGCTAAGAGGAAAGTTCATAGCATTAATTGCTTACATCAAAAAGTCTGAAACAGCACAAATAGACAATTAAGGTCACATCTCAAGGAACTAGAGAAACAGGAACAAACCCAACAGAAGAAAAGAAATAACAAAGATCAGAGAAGGACTAAATGAAATGCAAACAAAAAATACAAAAGATAAATGAAGCAAAATGTTGATTCTTTAAAAAAATAGATAAAATTGGTAAACCATTAGTGAGGTTAACCAAGAGAAGAAGACAGAAGATTCAAATAAGCTCAATTAGAAATGAAATAAAAGATATTACAACCAATACCACAGAAATACAAAAGATCATTCAAGGATACTATGAACCCCTTTATATGCACAAACTAAAAAACCTAGAGGAGATGGATAAATTCCTGAAAATACACAACCATCCTAGATTAAATCAGGAAGAAATAGAAACTCTGAACAGACCAATAACAAGCAGTGAGTTTGAAGTGGTAATAAAATAATTTCCAACCAAAAAATGTCCAAGACCAGATGAATTCACAGCTGAATTATATCAGACATTTGAAGAAGAATTTGTACCAATCTTATTGAAAGTATTAGATAAGATTCCATAAGATAGAGAAAGAGGGAATTTTAACCAAATTATTCTATGAAGCCAGTACCACCCTAACACCAAAACCAGGAAAGGACATAACAAAAAAAGGAAACTACAGACCAATATCCCTGATGAATATAGATGCAAAAATCCTCAACAAAATACTTCGTGAGTCCGTCAACATATCCAAAAGATAAGCCGCCATGATCAAGTGGGTTTCATGCTAGGAATGCAAGGATAGTTTAACATATGCAAGTCAATAAATCTGATACACCACATAAACAGAATTTAAAATAAAAATCACATGATTATCTCAATAAATGCAGAAAAATCATTTGACAAAATCCAGCATCACTTTATGATTAAAACCCTCAATAAAATCTACCTAGAAGGGGTACAGTTTAAGGTAATAATAGCTATCTATGTAAAACCCACAGCCAACATTATACTGAAGGGAAAAAGTTGAAAGAATTCCCCCTGAGAACTGAAACAAGACAAGGATGCCCAATGCCACCACTTCTTTTCAACATAGTACTGGAAGCAATAACCAGACCAATAAGACAGGAGAAAAAAAGAAAGGTCATTCAAATCGGTAAATAAGAAGACAAACTGTTGCTGTTTACCCATGATATGAGTGTATGCCTAGAAAACCCCAAATACTCATCAAAAAAGCTCCTAGATCTCGTAAATGAATTCAGTAATGTTTCAGGATACAAAATCAATCTACACAGATCAGTAGCACTGCTATATACCAACAGTGAGCAAGCTAAGAATCAAATCAAGAACCCGACCACTTTTACAATAGTGGCAAAAATGAAATAAAATAAGTAAAAAAATAAAATACTTGGAAATATCCTTAACAGGAATATCCTTAAAAGGTGAATGACTTTTACAAGGAAAACTACAAAACACTGCTGAAATAAATCATAGATGACACAAGCAAATGGAAACACATTTCATGCTCATGGATGAGTAGAATCAATATTGTAAAAATGACCATACTGCCAAAAGCAATCTACAAATTTAATGCAATTTTCTACAAATTGCCATCATCATTCTTCACAGAACTAGAAAAAACAATCCTAAAATTCATATGGAACCATAAAAGAGCCTGCATAGCCAAAGCAAGATTAAGCAAAAAGGACAAATCTCAAGGAATCATATTACCTGATTTCAAACTATACTATAAAGCTATAGACACCAAAATAGCATGGTACTGGTATAAAAATAGGCACATAGACCAATGGAACAGACTAGAGAACCCAGAAATAAACCCAAATACTTACAGGCAAGTGATCTTCAACAAAGCAAACAAAAACACAAAAGGACACCCTATTCAACAAATGGTACAGGGATAATTGGCAAGCCACATGGAGAAGAATAAAACTGGATCCTCACCTCTCTCATTATACTAAAATCAACTCAATATGGATCAAAGACTTAAATCTAAGACCTGATACCACAAAAATTCTGGAAGATTACATCAGAAAAATTCCTCTAGACATTGGCTTAGGCAGAGACTTCATGACAAAGAACCCAAAAGCAAATACAACAAAAATAAAGATAAATAGATGGGACTTAATTAAACTGAAAAGCTTCTACACCACAAAATAAATAATTAGCAGAGTAAACAGACAACCCACAGAGTGGGAGAAAATCTTCACAAACTATGCATTCAACAAAGGACTAATATCCAGAATCTATAAGGAACTCAAACAAATCAGCAAGAAAAAAACAAATAATCCCATCAAAAAGTGGACTAAGGACATGAACAGGCAATTCTCAAAAGAAGATATATAAATGACCAACAAACACATTAAAAATGCTCAGCATCACTAATGATCAGGGAAATGCAAATCAAAACCACAGTGTGATACCACCTTACTTCCGCAAGAATGGCCATAATAAAAAAATCATAAAATAATAGATGTTGGTGTGGATGTGGTGAAAAGGGAACACTTTTACACTGTTGGTGGGAATGTAAAGTAGTACAACCATTATGGGAAACATTGTGGAGATTCCTTAAGGAACTAAAAGTAGGTCTACCATTTGATCCTGAAATTCCACTACTGAGTATCTACCCAGAGGAAAATAAGTCATCATATGAAAAAGACATTTGCACATATGTTTATAGCAGCATAATTTGCAATTGCAAAAATATGAAACCAGCCCAAATGCCCATCAATCAACCTATGGATAAAGAAAATGTGATGTGTATATACACATACATACACACGATGGAATGCTATTCACCCATAAAAAGGAATGAAGTAATGGCATTTACAGGAACCTGGGTGCAGCTAGAGACCATTATTCTAAGTTAACTCCAGAATGGAAAACTAAACATTGTATGTTCTCACTTATAAGTGGGAGCTAAGGTATGGGATGCAATGGCATAAGAATGATACAATGGACTTTGGGGACTCAGAGAGAAGGGTGGGAGGGGAGTGAGGGATAAAAGACTATACGTTGGATACAGTGTACACTGCTTGGGTGATGGATGCACTGGAATTTTAGAAATCACCACTAAAGAACTTATCCATGTAACCAAACACCACCTGTTCCCCAAAAACCTATTGAAATAAAAAAAATGATCAGAGCAGAAATAAGTAAATTTGAAATTATGAAAACAATACAAAAGATCAATGAAACAAAAAGGTGGGTTATTTTTAGAGATAAATACAATGAACATACCTTTAGTCAGACTACGAGAAAAGGAGAAAAGACACAAATAAATAAATCAGATTTGAATAAGTATACATTACAATCCATACCACAGAATTTTAAAGGTTAATTAGTGTATACTATGTGCAACTATATGCCAATAAATTGGAACATCCAGAATAAATATATAAATTCTTATACACATACAACCTACCAAGATTAAACTATGAAGAAAGCCAACACTTGAACAGACCAATAACAAGTAATGAGAAGGAAGCTGCAATAAAAATTTTTCCAGCAACTAAAAGCCCAAGACATGATGCCATCACTGCTGAATTCTACCAAACATTTAAAGAAGAACTAATAGCAGTCCTACTCAAACTATTCCAAAACATAGAGGAGGAATCACTTCAAAACTTACTCTATGAGGCAAGTTTTAGCCTAATAACAAAAGCAAACAAAGATACATCAGAGAAAGGAAACTAAAGGCCAGTATTCCTGATGAATATTGATGCAAAAATCCTCACGAAAATACTAAAAAACCAAGTTCAACAACATAATAAAAAGATTATTAATTGTGTTTAAGTGGGATTTATCCCTGGTATCCAAGAACGATTTGACATATGCAAATCAATTAATGTGATACACATTATATCAACAGAATGAAGCACAAAATCTGTACAATCATTTCAATTGATGCTGATACAGCATCTGATAAAATTCAATATCCCTTTACTATCTAAACCCCATAAACTGAGTTAAAAAAAACATACCTCATCATAAGAAAAGTCATCTACAGGAGACCCACAGCTAGTATTGTACTGAATGGGAAAAAACTGAAAGCTTTTCCTTTACGATCTAGAATACAACAAGAAAGCCATCTTTCACCACTGTTATTCAATGTAGTACTGGAAATCCTAGCTGGAGCAATCAGAAAGATGAAATAAATAAAATCCATTCAAATTGGAAAGGAAAAAGTCAAATCATCCTTTTTTACTGATGCTATGACCTAATGTTTGTACAAAACTAAATACCCCACCAAAACACTATTGAAATTGATTAACAAATTCAGTAAATTTGCAGGATAGAACATCAATCGACAAAATCAATAGCATTTCTATGTACCTACAGCAAACAATCTGAAAAATAAATCAAGAAAGGAATCCCATTTACAATAGCTGCAAATAAAATACTTAGAAATTAACCAAATAAGTTAAAGATATCTACAATAAAAACTATAAAACCTTGATGCAAGAAATTGAAGAGGACACAAAAATTGAAAAATATTCCATGTTCATGGATTGGAAGAATAAATATTGTTAAAATGACCATATTACCCAAGGCAACCTATAGTTTCAATGCAGTGTCTATCAAGGTAGCTATGGTATTCTTCACAGAAATAGAAAAAATAATTCTTAAAATGTATATGGAACCACAAAAAACAGAATAGCCAAAGCTATCCTGAACAAAAAGACCAAAACTGGAGAAATCACATTATCCAACTTCAAATTACACTGCAGAGCTATAGTGATCAAAGCAGCATGGTACTAGCATAAAAACAGACACATAGATGAAGGGAACAGATTAGAGAACCCTGAAATAAATCCATCCACCTATAGGTACTCATTCTCAACAAAGACACTGAGAACATACATTGGGGAAAGGATAGTCTCTTCAATAAATGGTGTTGGAATAACTGGATATTATAGCAGAATAAAACTTGACTCCTATCTCACCATGTACAAAAATCAATCCAAATGGGTTAAATACTTACATCTAGGACCTCACCATAGGAAACTATTAAAAGAAAACATCAAGGAATCTCTCCAGAACATTGAATGGGGCTGGAATTTCATGAGTAATACTTCACCAGCACAGACAACCAAAGTAAAAATGGACAAATGGGATGACATCAAGTTAAAAAGCTTCTACACAGCAAAGGAAACAATCAACAAAGTGAAGAGACAACCTACAGAATGACAGAAAATATTTGCAAACCCATCTGTCAAGAGATTAATAACTAGAATATATAAAGAGCTCAAACAGCTCTATAGAAAAAAATCTAATAAACCAATTTAAAAATGGGCAAAAGTCTGAATAGACATTTTTCAAAAGAAGACATACAAATGACAGATATATGAAAAGGTGCTCAACATCACTGATCATCAGAGAAACACAAATCAAAATAATGGGATATTATCTCACTCCATTAAAATGACCTTTATCAAAAAGAAAAGCAATAACAAATGCTGGCGGGGAGGTGGAGAAAAGGGAACCCTGGTACACTGTTGGAGGGAATGTAAATTAGTACAATCACTATGTAGAACAACTTGGAAGTTCCTTAAAAAACTAAAATTAGAACTGCCATATAATCCAGCAATCTCACTGCTAGATATAAACCCAAAAGAAATGAAATCAGTATATGAAAGAGATATCTGCACTCCCACATTCATTGCAGCACTATTCACAATAGCCAAGGTTTGAAAGCAAACTAGATGTGCATTAGCAGATGAAAGGATAAAGAAAATGTGGGACATATACAGGACGGAGTACTTGTCAGCCATAAAAAAAAAGACCCTGTCATCTGCAACAACATGGATGGAACTGGAGGTCATCACGTCAAGCAAAATAAACCACGCACAGAAAGACAAACTTCACATGTTCTCGCTTATTTGTGGGATCTAAAAATTAAAACAATTTTACTCATGGAGATGCTTGAGGTGGCAGATACCCCATTTACCCTGATGTGAAATGAGAGGTAGCTGTAGAAATCCTGAGTAATGATTTACACATTACATGCCTGTATCCAAATATCTCATGTACTCCACAAATATATGCACCTACTGTGTACCCACAAAAGTTAAAAATTAAAAAAGAATGAGATAACAATGAATGCTGTAAAATCAATAGAATTAAAAATATAAATTACATTATTGAAATTATTTTAATATATGACTCTACATAATATATATTTAAAGTATTATAGCACAATATTGCCATTAACATAAAAAAATTAAATGTCAAATTTATACTATCAGAATAAAAAACTGAATCTACAAAATTCATGCCAATGAAAATAAACAATTTTAACATATAACTAACTGATAACTATGAGAAAATTATGGTTCTTAAATACATAAAAATAAATTTTAATGTTGCTAATTAAGCAACTCTTTCTTGAGAGAACTTACTTTAATACAAAACAGACTAAAAAACTTTGCAAGAAAAGCCCTTAACATCAAACACATTCTCTGTCCACATAAATCCTGGCAGAGTGAAGAGAAAGTGATTTCGACAGCCTTTTCGGGTACTTCTCGCCACCCCTAGTGGCAAAAACATAAAATTTACCAAATATGTCATGTGCTTCCATATGAAGAGAGAGCCATGAAGCTAATTCTAGGCAATGAATCTAGAAATGAAGCATGCCACTTCCGGGATAAGAATGGACGTGAAGGTGTGCTTTCTCTCTGTACACTTCTTTGACCATGTGCTCTTCTGGATGGTCTCTCAATGGCTGTGAAGCAGAGCTCCATCATGATGCATGTTGGACATGCATCCTCAGAGAACATTAAATGTTGTGCTGACACATTGCAATTCTGAGGCTCTTGCCTATCATGAATCAGACTTCCGAAATGAGAAAGGTTTGAACCCTGCATATTCAGGCCTGCACTATTTCACCAGCCTCATCAACAGAAGTGCCTGGCCTCTCCTCTCAAAGTACAATGCCTTCATAGAGGAGCAAGACAATTGACATCATTACTATTTCCAGAGGTAGGGTTAGGGTTAAACATAAGTTTGGGGTTTAGTTTAAGTCTTAGGTTGAGCTTCTCATTAATTAACATGCTCTCAGGGAGCCACAGCCTAAGAGTTGTATATTATCTCTGAGTCTAGAGATAGCTTGTGATATTAAAAATATACATAGCTCAGTAGACAAAATAATAAATGTTGGAGTCAGGGAAGTATGAATTCAAATACTTATCATTTACTGACCCTGTGAGTATGGACTAGTTACTGAGTATCTGCAACTACGCTTTGTCTGGAAAACAGGAATATCAAATCTGTTCCCATAGACTAGTTATTTGGAGGGAATATAGTACATTATGAAAATACTTAGCACAGTATCTGGCATATGATAGTAACTGGTAATTATCATACGCTTACTAAGTGCTCAATAAATAAAAGTTATTATTAACTTGCCTTGATTCTTCTCCAATGATATCATTCTATAACTCATAGTGTATATGTTGTGAAGAATCATTGTTCTACTCCTTTTTCTATTATCTTCTCTTTAAAAGTTTGAAAAAAATTGTTCTAATATTCATTTTTATATAATTTTTATCTATACTTTTAACCAGATTATAACATACTTATGATTTAATATTAGATTTTATCAAATATTTGTTTGTTTGTTGAGATGGAGTCTAGTTCTGTGGCTAGGCTGGAGTGCAGTGGCATGATTTCGGCTCACTGCAACCTCTGCCTCCTGGGTACAAGTGATTCTCCTGCCTCAACTGGGACTACAAGTGTGCGCCACCACGCCCAGCTAATTTTTTTTTTTTTTTTTAGTAGAGAAGGTGTTTCATCATGTTGGCCAGGATGGTCTCTCTCTCTTGACCTTGTCATCTGCCTGTCTCGGCCTCCCAAAGTGCTGGGATTACAGGCATGAGCCACTGCGCCCAGCCTATCAAATATTTTTATAAAAATTAATAATTTAGGTTTTGAGCTTCATACCTATGTCTAGTCCGTAGTAGGATTCAAAAAATGGTAGTTTTATAATTTTGTAACAAATCTTTCAATGTTGTCATTGGCATGCAACTTTAATACATTGACTAGATAAATTGACCTAAATTCTCTTTGATCCTTCAGCCTGAATTCAAAATCTCAAGCAAGCTAAGCAGTAATACCCCGGACTTCAAGGATGAATGTTGGGGCAAGCAGGAATGATGGTGGAGAAATGAGAGGTAGCTGTAGAAATCCCGAGTAATGAATTTAGTCTCTAATTGTTTGTCCTTTTTTCCTAACGCATTTCTCTCACTGTTTGCCTTTGAGCTTACTCTTAAGTCTCGCTCCCCATTAGAGACCTGGTTTACAACAAACTGCACCTGGCCAACTCGCGTTTGTCTTCCTCGCATGCTATTTCCATTTTTGACATTAAATTTTCAGTGAAACGTGCTCTTTTTTCCTACAAAGCTATTTAAATTCCCTCATTATTCTAAATGGTCTTATTTCACTTCCACAGAACATTTCTCATATTTCAAATGGGATCTTTGAAAGGGAAGGGTCACAGAAATCCTATTTTCTTCTTTGTCCTCCTTTTTTTTTTTTCGTTAACTATAAAAGCACGTGGGATCTAGATGACAGTGCATCCTCTCCTGAAAATGTGTTCTATATTGGAGAAACTTAACGTCATACAATTTTGTCAACAGAAACTCGCACCACCCTGGGCTGTGTTGGGTAATTGTAGTGGAATACAGTTCTGACACATTTGCAATCACTTGTGCATTGTCTGGCCCAAGCAGCCTGCCCTCCTTTGGCCCCTCTGTTTCACAGTGCTCACCTGCTGGCTGTCATTTTAAGAAGGGCCTGGATTGCAAGTGGCCTTAGCTTCAGGGTACTCTGGAGCTATGTATTTTTCTGTTTTTAGTCTATTTTTTTTAATCTTGCAGTTGCTTTTGAGTTCTGAGAAAGAAAAAAATGCCAATACATGCATATATACAAATGTATGCATATATATGTCCACGTTACATTGAAATTATGATATATTAATATAATCACTGAGAAAAGTTTTACTCTTTTTTTTCCAGTTTTATAAAACCAAGGTTTTATTTTGTGGCTCACTTAAACCTGAGTTATTTCACTTCTCTTTTAATACATTTAGAAGTCACAAAGCTTCCCAAATTTCCCTTAACATTTTTTCAAGACTTTTATGTAGAAAACATACTCAACTCTGTAGCATTGCAACTAGGTCAGATAGAAATTCCCTGGAGGAAGTAGGGAATGTATCTATCATTTTCATATGCTTATTACTAGGAGCTCATCTGAAATCTTATTAGGGTTGAGTACAGGGATTTATTTATTTCCCTTCCCTTTGGCTAATGACTTATTTACATATTGACCTGTTCCATGGGATTTGGGAGGGAATAAAAAACAATAAATGGGCAATTGTCTCAAAAATGAAATAGTATTCAAAATTGTATTTTTATGAAAATCCTTCTTTTGTTGCATTAACAATTTGAAATGATGATTGTGTCATGAAATAATCACTAAATGACATATGGTCCTTAATCAGCATTGTTCACTGCTGGCAGGATCAGAGTCACTGGGCTTGCAGATTCAGGTTTTAACTCATGGTGGCTTAGTGTATTGTATGAAAATCAGAGATTGGGTATTTTAAGCCAAAAATATTCAACTCTGATTTTACATACGTGGATACTACTGGCCTGCATAACAAAATGAAGTTTGTTATCTGCTTTTATTCTGTTATTGTGAAGTTTGCTTAGGATATTTGTGTGAGATTTTATATTAAATGAAAGATACATGCTGCACCTTTTTTTAAAAAAGCAAATTGTGTACATTTAAAGATAATTCTGCTAATGATGTAGCTAACCTTACTGCAGTGTTGATCCTAAACAACATTCCTCATCATGATTTATAGAAATGTGTCTCTCTTCAGCAAATATCAGCTCACAAAACTGATCTGCATAAGGACTGAGATTATCATAATAGAAACACTATTTTTGATTCAAGATGTTATCTCCAAAAAATCATAAATTTTAATCTGGTACGGTAAGAATTAGAAGAAATTAAAATATCCTTCCCTAATTACTTGGTGCCAAATACAGCATTGTTAATTTTTTAATGACAAGTATATTACCGATATCAATAGCTTTTACAAACAGATATTATTGAGATAGAATATATATTGAAGATTATTTTAATAAAATAGCATTGCATGTATGTTTATTATGGGTGAACAGAAACTGCTAAGGCATAGATTTCTCTCTATTTACAGCAGAAAGTAAGTTCCAAGATAAAAACCAACTTGCTCTTTTTTAGCATTATATTATGTATCACTGAATTTTTATATATGTATAAATACTTCAGGTTATCAATCCACTTTGATGTTACTAAACCTTTGAGGAGAAATAGGAACAAGTACGACATTGCTTCTTTTGCAGATAGAGCAAACAAGATGATAATGCATAATATCACGAAATTGCCCAAATAAAATTCCTGTCAAGAAATATTTTCATGTATACTGGGTATTCTGAATATATGCTTGCTTTCATTCATCTTATCTAAATTTTAGTTATAACAATCTGAGATTGTTACTTTCTATTTGTTTAGGAAAATAAACTGTCTTATGGAGGTTAAGTGACTTTCAGAAATTCCAACAACTTGTCGACAAAAGAGTTAACATTATAACACCGTTCTTCTGTCTTCTAAGGTGTATTCCATGTCTATTGCAAATTGAAAAGAATAAAATTAATTCATAATAAGAATATATCAGCTATTTCTATGATAAACAAAGCCTATATGTCCATTGTCTCCTCTAAGAAAAATATTTCTGTGTAGTGAGACAAATTTTGTCTTTTCTGGCTACCTGATTTCCTGGATTACTTTGTTGGAATGGATCCTAAGAACACAGTTCATTGCCACGATTCAGAGTAAATATTTGGACATAGATGCTGCTCCCTGGATTTGTTCCAGGGCTACAGTTTGGCAGTCTCAGCCCTACCTTTGACTGATAACAAATCAAGATGGCTACTATAGTAAGCTTTACTCCTAAACTTAGGGAAGAGAAAGAAAAAATAAATCTGTGAACTCATAGCTTTATGTTATTATTTATATTTATTTCTAACTAATAAATACCATACTTTAAAAAGATTGATCTTATCTCCAGCAGCACTTGTGCACACAAATCATGGAGTACTGGTCATGTGCTGCTTACAAAGCCTTTCTTTTACGAGTGTCTTTTATCTTTTCAGTTAGGATCTGAGCTTTTTGACACCAGTGACATATTTTATGCCCTTTGCCATTCATAGTGCACTAAGTCAAAGCCTTTACATAGTAGATTCTGGAATTTTTTTAAATTTCCTTTTTGGTTATTTAATTTATTGTGTTTGACTCCACTTAATATTTGAAAATGTTACAACTTTAGAAACATTGTTTTTTTCTTTTTAATTTCGTATATCCAGATAAAATTATTTAAATAATATCCTCTTTTTCTGATAATTATCTGCATCTCATTTAATTTAAATAATTTTTTATTCCTAATTTTCTTAATGTTAATAATAAATCCTCAATTTAACATTCTTTTTCTTTACTGGTACTTTAGTCATGTAACAGTTCATCAAATTCTGTTAGAAATGAATTCTGTTCATTTATAAAAATTTTTATATGTATCTTCAGAAATCAAATTTTAATGAAATCACTACATTCTTTAAAAAATGCATCTTACTGCATATTTTTATATATTGTAATTATACATTTTCAAACCAGTATTCATATTTTCTTTTATTAAATGGATTCATATTTATTTATAAACCATTTCTTACAATTGTATTTTTGCATGTCTTTGGAGAAATTACATGTTTTAGAATATATTGTCACAGAAGGGCTTCTCTGGGTTTCTCTTCCTCCTTCTATTTTACAAAATAATGTGATATTTGATTTAACATAGCAATATGTCCAGTGATACTTTTTGAGTCTCCACAAATAATGTCATGAAGATATTCTATTTTTGTCCACAGAAGGCTTTTACTTTTAGCTCTTATGTTAGGTCTATTATTCATATTCTATTAATTTTTAAATGTGATATGGAAGTCAAGGGTTCATATATATATGAATGTGTATGTGTGTGTGTGTGTGTGTACCTATATACACATACATAGTTGTTTAAACACTATTTGTTTTAAATAATTTTTGTTTCCTAATTGACTTGCTTTGGCTACTGGGTCAAAAACATTTGAGGCTTTTATCTGGAATTTTTTTAAAAACTTTTTCTTCTATGCCATACCATTCATGGTCTTTTGTTCCACCAATATCACAATATCCTGATTATTATATATTTTATTGATAATGAATCTTGAAGTGAATTAGAGTAAGTTCTCTAAGTCTGTTATTTTTTTCAGAATTATTTTGTTGTTTTTCTATATAAATTTTTAAACAGTGAGTTAATTTATTTGTAAATTTTTGCTAGGATATTGAGATTACATTAAATCTATATATCAATTTGGGGAAAATTAAAATATTCATAAATGAAGTGCTTTAATCCATACACATGCTATATCTCTTTATTTCATTACTCATTTCCCACCCAGCAGGAAGTTCTGGGCACACAACCACCCTCAAGTGCCAGACGTCTCTTGCCTGGTCCTTGCTATGAGACTCAATGTTAGGCAGATCAAGATTTGGGATATGCAGACGGGGCTCCTGCTTTTGAATCTTTCCAGCCACCAAGATGTTGTAACAGATCTGAGCTTTTGATACCAGTGACATATTTTATGCCCTTTGCCATTCATAGTGCACTAAGTCAAAGCCTTTACATAGTAGATTCTGGAATTTTTTAAACAGTGAGTTAATTTATTTGTAAATTTTTGCTAGGATATTGAGATTGCATTAAATCTATATATCAATTTGGGGAAAATTAAAATATTCATAAATGAAGTGCTTTAATCCATACACATGCTATATCTCTTTATTTCATTACTCATTTCCCACCCAGCAGGAAGCTCTGGGCACACAACCACCCTCAAGTGCCACACGTCTCTTGCCTGGTCCTTGCTATGAGACTCAATGTTAGGCAGATCAAGATTTGGGATATGCAGACGGGGCTCCTGCTTTTGAATCTTTCCAGCCACCAAGATGTTGTAACAGATCTGAGCTTTACACCCAGCTGCGGTTTGATTTTGGTCTCTGTGTCATGGGGTAAGACTCTTCGCATCTGGGACCTGAAGAACCATGGTATGGAGGTGAAGGAACTACCTGGCAAATCCAAAAATACTGTATTTGCTCCTTTCTCCACTTTACCAGTGTCATTTTTACCTTAAAAAAAGGACTTTGTTCACTTCTCTTCTATGCCTAAATACCCTTAGAGTCTACTCAATGAGCTTTTGGAGAAGAAGTCTTACATATTTTTCATTAAATTTACCATAAAGTATTTTATGTTTTTAAATGTTAGTGTAAATTGTTCTTTTAATAATTTTGTTTCCTAATTGACTTGCTTTGGCTACTGGGTCAAAAACATTTGAGGCTTTTATCTGGAATTTTTTTAAACTTTTTCTTCTATGCCATACCATTCACAGTCTTTTGTTCCACCAATATCACAATATCCTGATTATTATATATTTTATTGATAATGAATCTTGAAGTGAATTAGAGTAAGTTCTCTAAGTCTGTTCTTTTTTTCAGAATTATTTTGTTGTTTTTCTATATAAATTTTTAAACAGTGAGTTAATTTATTTGTAAATTTTTGCTAGGATATTGAGATTGCATTAAATCTATATATCAATTTGGGGAAAATTAAAATATTCATAAATGAAGTGCTTTAATCCATACACATGCTATATCTCTTTATTTCATTACTCATTTCCCACCCAGCAGGAAGCTCTGGGCACACAACCACCCTCAAGTGCCACACGTCTCTTGCCTGGTCCTTGCTATGAGACTCAATGTTAGGCAGATCAAGATTTGGGATACGCAGACGGGGCTCCTGCTTTTGAATCTTTCCAGCCACCAAGATGTTGTAACAGATCTGAGCTTTACACCCAGCTGCGGTTTGATTTTGGTCTCTGTGTCATGGGGTAAGACTCTTCACATCTGGGACCTGAAGAACCATGGTATGGAGGTGAAGGAACTACTCGGCAATTCCAAAAATACTGTATTTGCTCCTTTCTCCACTTTACTAGTGTCATTTTTACCTTAAAAAAAGGACTTTGTTCACTTCTCTTCTATGCCTAAATACCCTTAGAGTCTACTCAATGAGCTTTTGGAGAAGAAGTCTTACATATTTTTCATTAAATTTACCATAAAGTATTTTATGTTTTTAAATGTTAGTGTAAATTGTTCTTTTAATAATTTTGTTTTCTAATTGGTCACTGCTAATGCGTAGAAATTCAAGTGATTTTTTGATATTAACTTAGTGTCTTAATTCTTTAGTGCTGCTATAACAAAACACCATAAACAGGATACCTTATAAACAAAAGAGATTTATTTCTCACAGTTCTTGTGGCTGGGCAACCCCATGATCAAGGTGCCAGCAGAGTCAGCGTCTGTTTAAGGCTATTTTCTGCCTCATAGAGGACACCTTCTAGCCATGTTCTCACGTGGCTGAAGGGGCAAGGCAGCTATCAGGTTGTTCTTTCATAAGGGCACTAATGCCATTCATGGGGGCTCTGATATAATGCACTAATTATTTCTCAAAGGCCCTACCTCCTAAAACCATCACACTGTTGATTAGGATTCAACATATGAATATGAGGGGAATGCAAACATTCAGACCATTGCACTTAGTGACCTGAATTTTTGTGGAATTCACTTACTGCCTCTAGTAGATATTTTTATAGATTTCCTTAATTTTATTTTCCAACATTTAATTGATAATATTAAAAGATAGAATTAACTTTTGGGTATTAACATTATGTTCTGCAACACTGGTATATTTACTTTATTCCTAATATGTATTAATTGGTAGATTCCTTAGAGTTTTCTATACACAAAAGAGGTCATAGGAGAAAGACAGTTTATTTTTGTCTTCGTAAGCTCTATATCTACTTATTTTCCTTGACTTATTACATATACTAGCCAGTATCTCCTCATATATTAAATGAAAAAGTGAGAGAAAAATCATTTGCTATGTTTTTAACTTCAGAGGCAAAAGCACTATGTCATATTTAGTATGATACTAGCTACAGAAATTTTTAATAACTTCATTCATTAAAGATATGTCCTTCTGTTGCTAGTTTGATGAGATATTTTTCATCAGTGGATATTAAATTTAGACATATTTTTAAGACTCTGAAAGGATCACATAATATGTTTTCTTTTTTCTGCTAATGTGTTACACTAAATAATTTTTGTATATTTTTGTATCTTAAATGAATCATATTATTAGGATAAGCCATATTTTCTTATAATATGTTTTATATATAGTATTCAATTTGCTAATATTTTTAATAGAAATATTTGCCTCTTATTCATGAGAGGTATTTGTCTATAATACTTCTCTGTTTGAGTATCCTTGTCTGGTTTTGGAATCAAAGACATACTTGCCTAATAAAATAAGTTTGAAATACTTCTTTTTCTTCTATTTTCTAATATAATTAGTATATTATCATTTTCTTAAATGCCTAGAATCCACTAGTGAAGCAAAACAGTCCTAGAGGTATCTTTGCAAGAAGATTCCATCATTAAAATTTTATTTTTTTACTATAAATAATACTATTGAGATTTTCTATGTCTTGTGCCAATTATGTCTTTCAAAAAATTCAAAACAATTTTTTTTACTCCATTCACATTGTCAAACTTATTCACACTGAGTTATTTATTGCATTTTCTTAGTAATGTAATACTGAGAAATGACATCCATTATTTCATTTCTTATTTTGGTAATTTGTGGCTTCTCTCTTTCCAGAGGATTTCAAATTTCACTAGTCTTTTCCAGTATCGCCTTTTTACTTTGTTGACATTCTCTACTTTTTTCCATTTTCATTTTTAATGACTTCCACTGTTATCTTTAGTTTCTTCTTTTTTCTGACTTTATAAATTCGAGAAATATATTATGAATTCCATGTATTTTTGATTTGTAAACATAGTTACTAATTACCTTGTAGTATACTCTTTAGCTTCATCTCACACATTTTGAAAATTCATGTTGTTACTAATATTCATTTCTAAGTATTTCCTAATATTGATTTCTTTTTTTTTTGACTCATGGTAATTTAGAATATGTTGAGTAATTTTCACAAATTTGGTGTTGTCAAAATTATCTTTCTGTTATTGATTTCTATTTTAATTCCCACATGGTCAGAGAACATACTCTATTGATTTCTGTTTTTTTAAACTTATGTTAACATATTTTGCTATATTTATGTCTATGTGCTTCAATTTTTATGCTATTATAATTAGTATTTTTTAAGTTTAAATTTTTTTTATATTCAGCAATGAAAAGAAGAAAGAATTGGAACATTCCATAATGTTAAGATGTTAATTTTTCCCAATTTCGTCTATTAATTTAACAGAATCTCAATAAAAATCCCAGCAAGATGAGAGGCTGAGGTGGGCGGATCATGAGGTCAGGAGTTCCAGATCAGCCTGGCCAACACAGTGAAACCCCATCTCTACTAAAAATACAAAAATCAGCTGGGCATGGTGGCAGTGCCTGTAATCCCAGCTACTCAGAAGGTTGAGGCAGGAGAATCACTTGAACGTGGGAGGCGGAGGTTGCAGTGAGCCGAGATCACGCCACTGCACTCCAGCATGGGTGAGAGAGCTAGACTCTATCTCACAAATAAATAAATAAATAAATAAAAAAATCTCAGCAAGCTTTTTGTAGATGTTCTGTTCATAAGATGGTTCAATATTTATATGGAAAGGTAAAGCTACTAAAATAATCAGAACAATTTTTCAAAAGAAAAAGTTGCAAGACTCCTATTACCTGATTTTAAAACATGTTATTAAGCTTCAGTAATTACAACTATTAGCTATTAACAAAAAGATAGAAATACTGATCAATGGAATACAATAGAGATTCCAAAAATATACTTACACAAATAGGGTCAAAACACATAAAAACTTACAGCAAAAAGAGTGAAAAAGAAATTCTGCATCTAGAAGAAAGCATAGGACAACAATCTACATTACATAGGGCTTGACTATGTGTTTTAAACTACGGCATTAACAGTATAACTCATGAAAGAACATAATGACAAATTAAACTTTAAATAAAATTTTAAAATATTTTGCTCTGTGAAGGATGCAGTTGCAAGAATGAAAAGACAAGTCATAAACTGGGAGAAAATATTTGCAAATAATATATCTGATAAAGAACTTGTACTTAATTAATAACGAGGCAAAAGATCTAAATAGATTCTTCACTGACAATTCCCAAACCTGGCAAGGATTCAGAGCAGCAGGACCTCTCATTCATTGTTGGTGGGGATACAAAACGGCACTTTGCAAGGTAGTTTGGCAATATCTTGCTAAATATAACTTAGATTTAACATCCAATGTAGCAAGCATGTTCCTGAATATTTATGCAATTGATTTGAAAATATATGTCTAAAAAATACATGCAGAGGAATGTTTTTAGCAGTTTTATTCATAATCACCAAAAATTTCAAGCAACGTTGAACTAATATCCTTTAGTTAGATTAATGGATAAACAAACAGTGGTACATCCATATAATGGAATATTACTCAGTGATAAAAAGAAACAAGCTATTAACTAATGGAGCTACTTAGATGAACTTTAAGTGGATGTTGCTATACATAAGAAGTCAGGCTGAAAGTCTACATGTTGAAGTCCATTCGTATGACATTTTGCAGAAGGGAAAACTGTTGGATTGAAAGGCAGATCAGAATATTCAAATGATTGTGGAAGCGAGAGTATTTGACTAGGAGAAGCACTAAGATGTTTCAGTTCAATGGAACTAATCCGTATTATAGTGTAGGGGTGGATATAAAACGCTATGCGTTTGTTGAAACCCATAAAGATGTACCACAAAAAGCCTGGGTGCAGTGGCTCATGCCTGTAATCCCAGCACTTTGGGAGACTGAGGCGGGCAGATCACGAGATCAGCAGTTCGAGACCAGCGTGGCCAACATGGTGAAACCCCATATCTACTAAAAATACAAAAATTAGCCAGGCATGGTGGTGAATCCCTGTAATCCCAGCTACTCCACAGGCTGAGGCAGGAGAATCACTTGAGCCTGGGAGGTGGAGGTTGCAGTGAGCCAAGACTGCGCCATTGCACTTCAGCCTGGGCGACAGAGTGAGACGCCATCTCAAAAAAAAAAAAAAAAGATATACAACAAAAGAGTGAACCTTAATTTATGAAAATTAAAAGAATTAACCAGAAGAATGTATTGTATGCAATGAACATGGTGACAAAAAGATTCTAGCTATATCACACATTTATGGAAAATCCTCACTGAAAAGGGTGGGCAGAAAACTAGCTGACAAGTAATTTTGGGAAAACGGTGCTTTGATTGGAAACTCTAAGAGTAGAAACAAAAGGAACTGTACATAAACACTATAGTTGTTTTTCACAGCCGCCTGGGTTAACAATTCTGAAAAAGCTGTATATGTAGAGTAGGGTTGAACGAATACGTAAATACATGGTGGATGCTGTGAGGCAGGTTTATTTCTATTGGGAAAGCAGTTTCAGATAGGCAAGGACAGGGGAAACTAGAATGAACCACGTGGTCATGGAATAGAGTCAGAGACAGCTGTATGAACTTATGTTTAGCTTAAAACAGATACAAATGTATAAGCAGGTAAATGATTATATATATTTGTGTAAACATGAGTTAGTACACATATATATATTCTCTAGTTCTATCAGTTGAAGACCTAGAAGTAGCAACACTCCAGTAAAACTGACCCACTCAACTACCAGATCTTTGTTTCTAAAACTGTTCTTGAAGAAAATAAATCAAGGTTCCTCAGAGAAATGGCCTAATCCAAAGATGAGCAGGGAATACACAAGATGAGCCTAGAGTACAGCTACTCTCAAGAAGACGAGAAATAACAACTCTTGGTGAGGATGTGGAGAAAGAGAACCCCAGTACACTGCTGGTGGGAATGTAAATTTGTACAACCACTACAAAGAACAGTTTGCAGAATCCTCAAAAAATTAAAAATAGAACTATCTTTTCTGGGCATATATTCGAAGTAAATAAAATCATTAGCTCAAAGAAATATCTGCACTCTCTTGTTCATTGCGGCATTATTTATAATAGCCAAGGTATGAAAACAACTTGAATGCTATCAACAGATGAATAAATGAAGAAAATAAATCAAGGTTCCTCAGAGAAATGGCCTAATCCAAAGATGAGCAGGGAATACACAAGATGAGCCTAGAGTACAGCTACTCTCAAGAAGACGAGAAATAACAACTCTTGGTGAGGATGTGGAGAAAGAGAACCCCAGTACACTGCTGGTGGGAATGTAAATTTGTACAACCACTACAAAGAACAGTTTGCAGAATCCTCAAAAAATTAAAAATAGAACTATCTTTTCTGGGCATATATTCGAAGTAAATAAAATCATTAGCTCAAAGAAATATCTGCACTCTCTTGTTCATTGCGGCATTATTTATAATAGCCAAGGTATGAAAACAACTTGAATGCTATCAACAGATGAATAAATGAAGAAAATAAATCAAGGTTCCTCAGAGAAATGGCCTAATCCAAAGACGAGCAGGGAATACACAAGATGAGCCTAGAGTACAGCTACTCTCAAGAAGACGAGAAATAACAACTCTTGGTGAGGATGTGGAGAAAGAGAACCCCAGTACACTGCTGGTGGGAATGTAAATTTGTACAACCACTACAAAGAACAGTTTGCAGAATCCTCAAAAAATTAAAAATAGAACTATCTTTTCTGGGCATATATTCGAAGTAAATAAAATCATTAGCTCAAAGAAATATCTGCACTCTCTTGTTCATTGCGGCATTATTTATAATAGCCAAGGTATGAAAACAACTTGAATGCTATCAACAGATGAATAAATGAAGAAAATGTACTACCTATACACAATGGAATACTAATCAGCCATAAAAAAGAAGAAATCCTGTCATTCGCAACAACATGAATAAATCGGATGCATTATGCTAAGTGAAAAAGCCAGACACAGAAAGATAAATACTGTGCAATCTCACTTATATGTGGAATTTATAAAAATCCAACTCATGGAAACAGAGAGTAGAATACTGGTTGCTAATGGACAATGGCCTGGGGGTTAGGGGAAATGGAGGCACGTTGATGAACGTGCACAAACTTTCAGTTATAAGATGAATAAGTTCTGAGGATCTAATGTATAGCATGGAGACTAGAGTTAACAATACTGTATTGTATACTTGAAATTTTGCTAGGCCCGGGTGCAGTGACTCACCCTGTAATCCTAGCACTTTGGGAGGCTGAGGTGGATGGATCATGTGAGGTCAGGAGTTCAAGACAAACCTGCCTAACATGGTGAAACCACGTCTCTACTAAAAAAAAAAAAAAAAAAAAAAAAAGAACTACAATGTGGAAGAGAGGAGAATGCTGTGAAAGAGAGGAGAATGCCTTTACAGTGGAAAAAGCTGTTCAACACTACTTTGGTGAGGTAATCAAAGTTAATATCATCAACAATAAGTCATGCTGTTAGCATACATCCTTACTACAGGGTGATGAAAAAGATACTTTACAATCTAAAGCTCTTTTTATGCAATCTGTCTTCCTCCTCTTTCTAGTTTTACCCAGTATTAATACATTGGCAATAGAAATGCTTTCCTGCTACTCCTAATGACCCCCGTGTTTGTTATTCACAGGTGTTACCATGAGAAAATATCTTGAACTTCTACTCTGTGTGAGTCAACTTTCTAGAAGAACCAAATGATATTTGCTTTTAATGTAATAATTACTATTTGAATTTAAGTCTACTAAAATGGTATTTGTTTTTCATCTCTAGAGTGAATTTGTATTTTTAGTATTCCATTTTATCTCCTTTTCATTTTTAGTCTGTTTCTTTGTGTTATTTATTTGTGGTTTCTCTTATGTATCTTTAATTTATAACAATCTAGCTTCTAAAATAGTGTACTACTTTATAAACAATAAGAATTTTACAAAAATATAATTTGAATTACTCCCTTCCTGATATTTGTGCTCTCATCATATATTTAATTACACAAATGTTACAGGCTATCACAGTTCATTGTTATATTGCTTTAAACAGTCCATAGTATCTTAAAGATAAAGAGATAGAAACAAATATTGATATAAAGTCATGAACATAGATGCAGATGTTTCAAAATTTTTGTAAATATGTTCTTTATATTTACTTATATATTTGCTGTTTCTGATGTTCTAGGTTTATGTGTATTAGATTTATAGATATTCACTTTCTATAGCCTGAAGAACTTATTTTAGTCTTTCTTGTAATGCTTTGCTGCAGACAAATTCTTTGAGCTTTTATTTAAACTACCTTTATTTTACAAGATTATTTTCTTTGAATATAGAAATTTTTATGCATAATTTTTGTCCAACAGTATAAAGATTTCATTCTAACATTTTTTTTGTTTAAATCATTTCTGGTAAGAAATCAGCAATTCTCTTAATGTTATTCCACCTTAAAGAATGTAATGTTTTTTTTCTCCACCAGTTTTTACTATTTCCTCTTTTCCTTTGTTTTTCAGCAGTTTCACCATGATATGTCCATGTACAGTTTCAGCATACACATTGTGCTTAACCTGTGAATTGATGTAATACCAATTTTGAAAAAACATTTGCTATTCTATCTTTAAATAGTTTTTTCTGTGCAATTTTACTTCAGATTCTTGAGCTTCAATTACTATGTTTCATATTATGTTTTAATTTTATATTCAATATTTATATTTTATAGCATCCCTTAAATCTTGCAAGCTCCATTTTCTTTTATTTAAACTTACCTTTATTTTACAAGATTATTTTCTTTGAATATAGAAATTTTTATGCATAATTTTTGTCCAACAGTATAAAGATTTCATTCTAACATTTTTTTGTTTAAATCATTTCTGGTAAGAAATCAGCAATTCTCAAATTTTTTTTCTGGTAAGAAATCATCAATTCTCTAATGTAATGTCTTTTTTTCTCCACCAGTTTTTACTATTTCCTCTTTTCCTTTGTTTTTCAGCAGTTTCACCATGATATGTCCATGTACAGTTTCAGCATACACATTGTGCTTAACCTGTGAATTGATGTAATACCAATTTTGAAAAAACATTTGCTATTCTATCTTTAAATAGTTTTTTCTGTGCAATTTTACTTCAGATTCTTGAGCTTCAATTACTATGTTTCATATTATGTTTTAATTTTATATTCAATATTTATATTTTATAGCATCCCTTAAATCTTGCAAGCTCCATTTTCTTTTATTTACTCTTTGATATGGTTTGGATTTGTGTCCCCACTCAAATCTCATGTAGAATTGTGATCCCCAGTGTTGGATGAGGAGCCTGGTGGGAGGTGATTGGATCATGGGGGTGGATTTCTCCCATGCTGTTCTCATGGTAGTGAGTGAGTTCTCATTAGAGCTGGTTGTTTAAAAGTGTGTATCACCTCCCACTTCTCACTCTTCTTTCTGCTCCATCCATGTAGGATGTGCCAGCTTCTCCTTTGCCTTCTGCCGTGATTGTAAGTCTCCTGAGGCCTCCCCAGCCATGCTTCCTGTACAGTCTGTGGAACTTTAAGTCAATTAAGACTCTTTTCTTTATAAATTACCCAGTCTCAAGTAGTTCTTTATAGCAATGAGAGAATGGAATAATACACTCTTTTACTTTTGGTGTTTCAATTTGAACAGCTTCTACTTACTTGCATGTTGGTCACTGACTCACTGATTCTTTCCTCTGCTGTGCAGTCTTCCAATAAGCTAGCTGATCAGAAGAATTATTCATTTTTGTTGCCATATTTTTAATTTCTAGCATTTTCCTTTGACCTTATTCTTTATAATATATGTCTGTGCTGGTAGTTCCCATCTGTTCCTGCTTGTTGTCATCTGCTTTTTGCCCAAGGTCATTTAACATATTTCACATAGTTACTTTAAAATAGCTGGCCTTTCCTTAAGACCGTTTAACATTTTTATTATAGTTATTTTTAAGTCCCTGTTTGATAATTCTCACATCTCTTGACTGCTTCTCTCCTGACAATGGGTCTCATTTTCTTTCCTCTTCATTTGTCTAATAAATTTTGCTTACATTCTGGACAATTTGTGAAAAAAAAATTGATGCTGACATAAATATTTGTGGCTATAAAAGGGCATGCTCCTTCTGAGTCAACCTAGTCTATAGTTGACCTAGGTCTGTTGTTGCTTCAGTTAGATTTAGTTCCCTACAGGTTTCAAATTATTTGAGGGTAGTTTTAGAACTTTTATTTTAATAAACTTGGGATCTGAGTGTCTGAACCATTTATTTTCCTGTCATCAGACCTCATGCTCATGCACTTGGGATAGGTTTATTTCATCTTTCTTTCCCCACACTCAGCTACAAATGGCATCTGCCTCATGCTTACTGTCAGACCCAGAGTGCATATAGGGATGCCCTCCATTTTTTTTTCTCATGGTCCTCAGACCTCAGTAATCTCTGTACATTTGCACCTTTAGAAGTCATTCTCGCCTGTTCTCTAGGCACAGAGAGGTGCTTTTCCCTATTAAGTAAAAGGCACCATGGCCTAAGGGCTTTCTCGCAGTTATACTGCTCTGCTCTCACATTTTAGCAGGCTCATCACATTACCACATGAAGAGTATCTGAAGCGTCCGGAGGTTTTTATCAGTCCTACTTCTTCCCCTCAGACTTCAGCAGCCCCCACACACCTGAACCTCCCATGGAATCTGTCTCAGCTCTCCTGTGCTGCCCATAATGTTTCTCATGAGAGCTCAATAAGGCTTGTGGGAAAGAGTTGGCAGATAGTTGCCGATGTTTTTCATCTGTGACTCCTAGGGATTCTGTCATACCAGTCTGTTATTAGTCTTTAACAGCTCACGGAAAGTATAACTGTTTTCTTCTTGCTCATAGCTTTGGTGGCTTCTTCATTATTCAGCTGTTTGGCCACAGATTAAAGCATTTGTGGATCACTTCTATTCTAAGCAAATCACTGTGTGGGTTATAATTTAGTAGGTTTCTTTGCATGCTCCCATCTCTAATGAGCTTAAGAAACTATGACTTTAAGGTTCTCCTGGTTAGGATTGAAGAGACATCCTCTTGCACCTCTATGTTCTAAGTGGAAGAAGAAGATATCACCCATTATTTTTAATGGACTAATTCTCCCAGTAGTATCTTTGTAAAATGATTAATGAAAAACGTTTTGAATATTTTTTTTAATTGCAATTTTTTTATTTCTAAAAGCTTATTTAGGGATAAAAGCTTTTAATTTTTCTAAAAATTTTGAGATGCCCACGATATTTGAATTTCTCAGAAAAATAGACAGTTTCAGCCAGGCCTGGTGGCTCACACCTGTAATCTCAGCACTTTGGGAGGCTGAGGCGGGTGGATCACCTGAGGTCAGGAGTTCAAGACCAGAGTGGCCAACATGGTGAAACCCTGTCTTTACTAAAAATATAAAAAATTAGCTGGGTGTAGTGGCGGGCACCTATAATCTCAGCTACTCGGGAGGATGAGGCAGGAGAATCACTTAAACTGAGGAGGCAGAGGTTGTGGTGAGACAAGATCACACCATTGCACTTTACCCTGGGTGACAGAGCGAGACTCCCTCTCAAAAAAGAAAAAAAAAAAGAAAAAACTGTACACACACACACACACACACACACACACACACAGTTTCTATGTCCTGGGCTTACTAAATCCCAGGCATAAATCCAATTTACAGTAGCTAAAATAACAAACAAACATGGTTAACTGCTAAGAAAATATCATGGTTTTACACCACAAGTTAAAAGCAAAATTCTCCTGTATGTAAAACTAGAACAATATTGCTATGGAACTAAGAATCCTGAAGTGTAAGTACAAAATTCTAGATGAGATTAAGATAGTTTTGGGAACATAAAAGTCATGTTGAATACAAAGCTTGATCACTTAATAAGTTGATCACTTAGACCTTATTTAAATCAATGTTTAAAGCTTAAGAGAGGCAAAACAATATTTTTTACAAAACCTGAATATAAAATATTATTTGCATTTTAACATACAATCACCTTGAATATAAATTTGAAAACTCCAGGTTAATATATTCTAAAGTAATAATGAATGGTTTAATCATAAAAGTTACTATTATTCAATAAATTCAAAAATGTGCACACTCATTCAAATGTAGTTAACAAATTGGTATTGCTCTATTTCAACCATGTATTTCTTGTTTAAAAAATCCATAGTTGTCCAATTAATCGGAAAAGTTCTGAGTTACAAATTAGCAACCAGTTAGCTCAAGAAAAAAAACAGTAAAAACAAATTATTGATTAAATCTGAGTATACATATATAATAAATATTGACTGAAGACTATATTTATTATTAAAAAGTCCATTAGTTCTTCAATAAAAAAGGACAAATTATAACTGCAATATGAGTAAAAGGGAAAGAGAGAAACTGAAGTTTATTAAGTAGTTACCATGTGGCTGGCACTATTACATCACAACTTTATTTTTTACAATGTGCAGTTTATGGAGCTTGTGGTAAAGAGGTCAGTTTCTTAGCCTTAGTCAAACACTAGTGGGGCTTAGTTTCAAAATCAGGTATGACTGCCTTTTAATTCCATCTCTAAGAAAAAAAAACTGGAGGCGATAGGATTAGAAGGATAAGAAGATGAGGCTTAACTTCAAAGATAATAAGTTTTCTGCAAAACCACAGACCGTAAGAAAACAGAATGAGGAGGGCCATCAAACAATAAAATTTTCTCAGGGAACATTAAGTCAGTTCTTGGCCACAAAGAAAGGAACACAAATATTCCGGCAGCTCTACACACTGGTTATCTAATAGTGAAACAACTTAGGCAAGGACTTAAAGTATTACCAAATCACCAAGGGCTATGGCTGGAAGAATCAATCAAAGGAGGCATAAAAATGCCTCATAGTTGCACCTAGGGACTCTTTATAAAATAAAGTTTGGTTAAAACATAGCTAGAGATCAGCAAATAGCTTGAATATCCTCCAGCAATGCTCAAGGCAATGAATGAGTTGACTGTGTTCATATACACAGCTCTAAGATATTCAAGTGGTAGAAAGACTGGCAATTTTAAAATATAAAATGACCCTGAAATATCAACCAGCTGGAAAAAGCAACAACTTTCTACTTTTCTGAACAATTGTCTTCTTCAAGCTACTTATTGTCCCCTGGACATTCTTTATGAAATTAACTTAGAATTAACTTTTTATGTATTAATTTACTAAATTCAGTCCACTAGCCATGATCTTTATAATATGTAATATCTCCAAAGAATGCTTTATATTTGGATGACAGCTTTTATTTAAGCATTAAAATGTAGATGTTTGAATGACAAAAATTAAGAGCTTTTTATCTGGGCTTTATCATATCACAAAGGGCAGAATTGTGTTTTTGGAACAATTTTGAATATTAGAATTTAAACACATAGATAAATACACATATACATATATTAAGTCAGGTATCAAATTAAATAGAAATTATGCTATCATGCTATAAAACTATATTATAATATAGCTATGAAATATGGAAATGTAAATGCTATATTATAAGGGAGATTATTTTCTTTAAAAGCTCTGCCTATGAAAATCAGCAACAGAGGTCAGTAGGTTTGTTTTCAAATATAATGCTTCCAAATGTACCCCAGAAGTATCAATTCTGTAGGTTATTGGCAGTTCCTTTTCTCCTCACTTAGAGAACTTAATATAACAACTAAGGATAATTATCAAATCTATGGCTATATCTGTGAAGTCTTTATTTTTTATAGTGAACACTTTTCCTACAAGCAACAGAAAAACCAACCATGAGGTAAGAAAATATTTCACTTCACAAGAACCTAAAGTTAAGCAGCCACGCTTTTCCTTACTCATCTCACAAAAATCAGGATTCTCAGTCAACACCAGTATTAGTTAAGATTAGTTTTGGATTTAAGGGACAGAAAATTCAAAATAAAAATAGGCTAAAAATATGGAAATTTAATCATTCACTGTGTAAAAGTTCAGATACATGAACCATGCCTGAAAGATGCCCCACAGAATTAGATATCTAACATCTTCTTATCTTACTGCATCATTTTTATTTGGAATTCCATTTTCAATTCACCTTAAGTTACAAAAAATTGCTTTAGCTAGAGCTATATGCAACAGGATAAACTAGAAAGAGGAAAAATATCAAAAGTCGCATGTCTTTGATCAGAACTTAATGACCTGACAGCAACTAGCATCAAGAAAAGTTGGTACATACATAGACGTTAAGCTGTTTCTATTACAATTTTCTTGTTTTTCCCTGGCATACCAAAGGATTATCACAGCTTCAGCCACTGCAGAGTTAGGTTTTATTCAAGGGCAAGAGGCAGAAAAAGCAGGAGCTATCTCCTTCTGTTATCCCCTTATTATCTAAGAGGATATTCTTTTTCCAGTTGCTTCCTCAGGATATCTCCAGTTACAACTCAATGGACAGAACTAGGTCACATGCCCAGCTCTAGCAGCCAGGACAGTCATGAAAGCAAGGATTTATCAAGGAGAATAAGATTGGCTTCTATGACCAAAACCAATGATAAGGAATCCTCTTCAACTGGGAACTTTGGAGTCAAAACAAGGAGTTTTGTTGGTATGCAAAATTGGAGAACACGTATTAGCTAAGCAAACCATAGTGTTTGCCAGTATAACAATGTTTTGGATGTTAAAAATCCAACAACATAATAAAGCCAAACACAAAAATATTTAGCACAAATTGTTCAGTTTTGGAAAGTGGTATTAGAAAATTGAAAAGAAAAGATAAGAAAGGGGAGAAGGAAGAAATGGAATAAAGATCAAATGTGTTACATTTCCAAATATTTATTCAAATAAACAGGAAATCAAAGTATGTTATAAACTAGAATTGAACAAAATTGAAAATACAATATATAAAAATATTACACAATGCAGCTAAAATTTTTCTAAAAAAATTTAAAGTCTTAAATGTTATGAGAAAGTAGGAAATAATAAAAATATATATTATTAGATTAAAAAAGAAAACTACAAATATATTTTAAGATATGAAAAAATAATTTGAAATCAGTGTGCATTTTTAATTTTTAAAAAACAATCACGTGACAAACTAAGAATAGGACACAAGATATTTACCCTATTGAAGAATACCATGAATCAATAGAAAACCCCTTATTAACAGAGAACAAAGAAATGATGCCCAATTGAACAACTATTATTTATATTATTATTTTAAAAAATATAGTAGAAAATTGAAGAATTTAGTCATCTTAGTAGTGGAATGTTAATAATAATGATAGCTTTTATTATTAATAATACATAGAAAAAATATAGGTACGTTAACTAACATGATATTCAAATTTATGAGAGAACATAGTAACATTCAAGACAAGATATATCGTACCTTATGCCATATCCCTGCTCTATACTATAGTTCTATAATATCAGAAATAAACAGATTTTTTAAAAGTAATGTAAAAGTGTTGATATGGTTTGGTTGTGTCCTCACCCAAATCTCATCTAGAACTGTAACTCCCATAATTCCTGCATATTGTGGAAGGGACCCAGTGGGAGTTAATTGATTCATGGGGGCAGGTTTTTCCCATGCTGTTCTCATGATAGTGAATAAGTCTCATGAGATGTAATGATTTTATAAAAGGGCAGTCTCCCTGCACAAGCTGTCTTGCTTGCTGCCATGTAAGACATATCTTGTTTCCCCTTTGCTTTCTGCCATGATTGTGAGGCTTCCTAGCCACGTGGAACTGTGAGTCAATTAAACCTCTTTCCTGTATAAATTACCCAGTTTCAGGTTTGCCTTTATTAGCAGCATGAAAACAGATGAATACAAGTATCTTTCCCACAATACAAATAAAAGAAGGGTTAAACAACATTAATCTGCAAGACTGTTATGAAGAAAATAATAAATCTCTACTTAAAAATGTAAAACAAGACCTGAATAATTAGAGAGATATCACATATTCCTAGAAAAAAAGTGTTACCATGGAAAATATTTTACTTATATTCAAATCCAAATAAATACAATACAGTTATGTTTCTATAAACCAATAAAACCTGAGTCAATGGACTTCCCTAGAATATTATCTTTATAGGATTCTGAAACTCAAATCAGAGGTGCTAGGGAGACCTCAGCTGATCTAAGAATCCACAAAAAATCTACTGGCCTGCTAAATTCAAAAGACATGCATTAAAATACTGTCATTAGGCAAAATAATTCATGGTTTCTGTCATCACCCTCACACACACAGAACAATGAAAACCACAAGTTCCGCTGATTCATACATATTACATCTTATAATTTGAAATAGTGCTGCTGTTCATGTGAATTATGATGACAGCTTTGGGCCATGTGGCATCCATTCAACCTCCAACAGTCCATAGACTAGAGGTCAGCCATGTGGGCAGTCAAACAGAGTTCCAGTAAAATCTCTGGAAACTAAAAAGTTCTGAAGAGCTTCCTCGGTTGGCAGTATTCTATGCATATTGTCACACATTGATGTCAGGAGTGTAATGCATCCTGAAAATAATAGAAGCCTCACATTTGAAACACCCACACCCCCACTTCATTGAAATCTGCCCTGGGCACCTCTTCCCTTGGCAGATTTTATTCTGTATTCTTTCTCTATAATAAACCATAACCATGAATATATCACAGCTTTCAGTGAGTTCCCTAGGTCTTTCTAGTGACTTGTTAAATCTGAGAGTGATCTTGGGAAACCCCAAACATACAATTGGTATTCAAAGTGAGGATGGTCTTGTGAACCATGTCTTCCAGCTTCACAGAAAATATCTCACATGTTGCCCCTTACAGATACTCCTTCTTTAATGACATTGTACAGGACACTGAATGCTTGTAAAATCATGCCTAACATGAATTCTTAACATGGAGCCAAGAAAGTAATAATGAGTTGTCCAGCTACCAAGAGATCATAAGAGATAAGGAGGTTTTCTCAGACGTATTGTTCCCAGAAGTACCAGTTACTGAAGGAAAGAAGAAATTCTGGGTCATCAAGGAGACTAAGATAAAGGGCTGCCATAACCAGTGCTACTGATGTTTACTGACTGGGGTATCCACTGGGAGGATGTCAACGTGGAAACACACTATGGGCTAGAGGAGCCTGGTGGCCTCTACCATTGCAAGGTGTGAAACCATGAGCATCCGGGGGAAACGGTAAAGATGCTTAGTCTATGAAATATTGCATCACAGAGGGAAACCTGACTCTCCAGTAAGCCTGATGAGCTCAGATGAATTGTACACAACCATAGACACTTGAGGTTGTAGATTATCTCTTAGGTATCAAACAGAAGATGTGGTCTGCCAAGAGAACACTGTAGTGCTATTTTCCAGTTGAATTTTATATAAAATTAGAAATTCATTCATCCGGAAAATAATTTACTTCTAAGGTTTACAAATTATTTAACACCTTTTAATTAAACTAAAGTTTAAAATATATATGCATATATACTACATAAATATCAGAAGATAATTTTAATAAATTTGTAATAGTATTTATGATACACTGTGAGCTGTACATTTGGCAGAGTTGCTTAAACGTCTAGGTAAAACAAGGTAAGCTTAAATATAAAAGAAAAAAAACACTAAGTTTGTTTTAAATTACCTCATTTACATAACAGAGTGTGACCATGCAGCTCAGTCTTTGATTGGTCATGTTTAACTGTTTCTAAAATGATTGGTTTTTAGTAAGATGCAGCTTACCTTGGGCTTAGAGGGGAAATCAGAATGTTGTATCAACAGTAAATAATAAGATGCTAGTACTATAAAGGAGATTAAGGAAAAGTATGAGAAACACTTATTTAAAAAACATACGCATTGGCCGGGTGCATTGGCTCACACCTGTAATCCCGGCACTTTGGGAGGCAGAGGCAGGCAGATCACAAGGTCAAGAGATCCAGACCATTCTGGCCAACATGGCGAAACCCCGAATCTACTAAAAGTACAAAAAAAGTTAGCCTGGCGTGGTGGTGCATGCGTGTAGTCTCAGCTACTCGGGAGGCTGAGGCAGGAAAACCGCTTGAACCCGGGAGGCGGTGGTTGCAGTGAGCTGAGATTGCGCCACTGCACTCCAGCCTGGTGACAAAGTGAGACTCCATCTCAAAAAAAAAAAAAAAAAAGCATTTTAAATATGTAAAATTAACCCAAGCAATGAGTATTTAATCAGTTCACTGCTTAAAATCTTGTGACAATGAATCTCTTATCATTGTTTCTATATAATAAAGAACACTTGTACCAGTGTTCGTGATAAATTTTTAAAGTGTGGAGACACTAATGAAAGTCATATCAGCTTATTTTCAAAGAATCCCAGAGTATCTAGGCTGAGTGGGGGAAAACAGCCACTGAACGTGATACTCAAGGACATATCAGGAGGGAAAGGGCCGAAAATACTTTGGTAATCAGCAGTAGTTGATATTTGAAAATAGGCTAGGAGGCCCTGTACTAAGTGCATTCCATGTGTTCCTTCACAGGAAGCAAAAGCTGATGTCAATTATGATAACCGATCAAAACGGTGAATTATATGAAGCCCGATTTAGTAGCACAGTCCGACCCTTTCTACCACTGTCCAGTGTCAGGAAGAGGGTGTAGAGAGTTTGTATTTGCATATTTAGGAGTTGGAAGTAAAATGATCTTTGTCCTTTAATAAAATTAAGAACTGTAGAAATTTCAATGATACAAGGGATTGCAGCTACCATACCCTGCCTGCTGGAAATTGGCTTATTTTAATTGTGAGATCATATCCAGACATAATACATGTCCCTGAATGAGCATACTTTTGCAGTGTTCTCATACCTAGAAATATAATGCTGTGAATGACAGCAGAATGACAAGGGTGGCTAAAGAATAGCTCACCAAACATGCTCAAGGCAACTGGTGAAGAAATGTGACCCAATATTTTAATCAGGTTCTTAAATCATTGCAGTTTGGCAGTAGACCTGGGAGAGGGAGTGGGCAGGAAAAAGAGGTTTTTTAAAAAAAAGAAAAGAAGAGAGACAACACAAAGACCTGCAATAATAAAGCTACAGTCATTTCAAGTGATTTAAACAACTCTCTTTTATCAAATTGCACCTGTGTATGCAAGGCAGTGTTGTTTAACATAACAGTAGAGGAGTAACTGGGAATTATTGATAGCTGTTCAGGCTATTTCAGAGGAAGGCAGAGCTGAGCACTTCTCCAACCTGCAGCCTTATCTCTGTGAAGCAGCAGCCCTGAGAACATAGCTCACTCCATCTGTGTTATATTCTCTGATCTTAGCAGCTGAGGAACAGCAGGTGATAGACTCCTAACCTCTAGGGAGTTGGAGCAATTAGACAGCAAAGAAATAAATACTCGACACAAATAGCTCACTGCATCACCACTGTTTACCTATACAGAGCTCTTTGGAAATTATGCGTTATCAGTTTCAAATCATACACCTTAAGTTATGTGATGTTTGAAGATGTTGTAATATTTGGCTGGTAGCCAGAATTTTAGTGGGTTATATATTCCAAGTGTTTTATGAATATTGTGCCTTTGACCCTTGCTTCCTTTCATTATAATGGACAATGCTTGTTAGCTTGTTATTTAACATATTGCATTATGCACAGTTTGTCCTGTGTCAGTAAGCCTGATGTTTTGGTGAACATTTTTGTGAACAGTAGAAGGAAAAACTTTGACAGAATTCTGTATTGAAATTTCATATTATTATTTATTCCGTTGCTATTGTTGCTTCAACAAGCTTGAGTTTTGGTTTGTTTGGTCTTTGTTTGTTTGTTGCCTACTGTTTGCTCTGCTTAATGGAAAACAGGAACAGGTAGTTTTACTTCATACCTAAGTAGCCTGATAAAGTTCTGGTCTGCAACAGGGAAAGGATATTGGATCTCTTGGAATTGATGAGGAATCTATATAATTCTCTAAGGTACTCATTTTACTGAAGTTTACATGGCATGTAAAAATAGCCAATGTTTTTAAAGGGATACAGATTGCTATTATGTTACATAAAAGTTTTGCCTTCCAAGTCATGGAAAATTAATAAATTAACAAAGGAGAAAGGGAGAGGAAAAAGTAGTAGTGAACTATAAGCTTGTGAGTAAAGAATGTAGTAGCATATGTTAAGAATGTGGTATGGGCCGGGCACAGTTGCTCATGCCTGTAATCTCACAACTTTGGGAGGCCAAGGTGGGTGGATCCAGTGGACTCAGTAGTTCGAGATCAGCCTAGGCAACATGGTGAAACCCTGTCTCTACCAGAGACGAGATTGTGCCGCTGCACTTCAACCTGGGTGACAGAGTGAGATCCTTTCTCAGAATAAATAAATAAATAAAAAGTGACGTGTCAAGTCTTTTCTCCAGCTGAATATGTGTGTCTCACTGGCTTTTCTGCATGTACTATCTGTGAAACTGTAGAGGAGAAAAAGCTATTTCTTTTCCTCACCCATCACTGGGTTCATGACTGTGACTTCTACAACAAAAGACAGATTACAAGAGAAAACCATACAAATGTATTTAATATAAATTTTATGTAATATGGAAACTTCAAAGGTGAAAACTCGAAGAAACAGGGAAAACTGTGTATATTTTGTGCTAAGGCTGATGAAGAAGTAGACAGTTGTGGAGGAACATGATTGGGAAAAAGGAAGATATGATCTAATAGCTATAAACTGGGAGAAAATTTAGCAAAACCTGTTTGTTCTGACAGAAACCAGAATATTTCACCACAAAATGTACTTCTTTGGCATATTTCTGTATGGCTATTCAGAAGGGCTGCGACCCACAGAAATACTTCTGAAAAAAACTGCCCTTTTGTGTGGGAGATTTGCATTATAGAGAAAATCTTCATTAGTAAAAAAATACAGCAATGCAAACAGATTTTTTCTGAGGGTCTTCTTATCCGGATCTAGGAAAGATTAACTCACAGAAAAACAGACTAAAACCTTATACCTTTAAAGAAGGTTTGACTGAAAAATGTTACTGCAGGCCACCATGTATCCTTTCTGAGAGTTGCTATCGGTGAGATTTCTGCAATAACAAGACTGCTTTTGCTCACCATGCCTTTCCTCCTCTCTCCCTCCCATATCCTATCTTGCCCCTATTGCTTCTGTAACTTCAGGATGGTACAAAAACTTTAGCTATCTGGCACTTCCTTTGAGTCTCATACTCTATGCATGGCTCCTATATCTATATACATGTTAGTAAAATTTGTATACCTTTTTGTTCCTCTTCATTTGTCTTTTTTTTTTTTTTTTTTTTTTTTTACACAGGTATCCTAGCAAAAACCTTGTGAGGACTGAGAAAAAATATTTATATTTTCTCCCCTTCAGATTTTTTCTTGGTGTTCCTGTGTGACATTCCTTTCTTCTGGGTATATTTCAAAAATCCCCTGAAATGAGAGTCTTATGACCTATTTTCAGGGGAAGCTCAGCTAGGTTTTATGGTCTGCTTCAGGAGACAAAGTCAAGGTGAATTCCTTTTATTAACTGTTTCTATATCCTGCTTCAGAGACATCTTCCTGTTTCTGTGGTTTGATCAATTCCTTCATCTTAAAATACTCATTGTGTCAAGGTGCTGTATTTTGGATAGCACGTCCTGAACCACATCCTTGTATAAACTTGGGCAAGTTCCATAATCTTAGAATATACTTAGTTTTCTCATATGAAAAACATGCAAAAGGAGATTAAATAGGACTCTTGAGAAAAGTAAACAAATAAACTATATTAGCAGCTTATTATCATGCCTGGCACATGTTAAGTGCTTAGAAAATACCAATTACTGTAACTACCTAAATAAGTCACCAAGTAAAAAACCAATGTATCTAAATTATAAATCCAGTGATTCTAATTCTAATTCTTGAGATTCAGTCATGGAAACTGTCCATTTTTTTCACTAAAGATTATTTGTTGTGCTGTTAATAAAATTTGCACATAATACCTATCACTTTATGTTTCTTATATTTTTCAATGTTAGTCATTCAGGTTTCAGGAATAGGACATGGCATTCACATGGGAAACAAAAATCTGTACTCAAATTGGGCAACATTTGGCAGATGAAGAGACTTTGATGTCTTTTGTAGTGTTGGCACACATTGCCTATTTTGGATTTAATTAAGACTTCAAAAATTTAATTTTCTTGGAAGTAGTCTTTTTAATGTCCACATCCAGAGACACTGTTTTGTAAATAAAACTGTTGACCTTTTTGAAAAAGTCGTTCTGTGTTTTTGTTGTGTTCTATATATATATATTAAAACTGGTTTTTATGCATAGTTTAAGAAGCAATTGTTAAAAATTTTAAAGGGCTATTGAAAGGTTTCACTTCTTCACCCACGAGTTAATACTTGACATTTAACAGCTAGTGTTTTATTTTAGCTAGCAAAATTTTAATTTTTGTAAAACAGATGCTATTTCTGTGCAGTGTGTAGAGCCCACTCAGCTGATTTAAATTTTTTTTTACTCAGAATGAGTTAATTTATTCCACAAATTTCTCAAATGTTTTAAGATGATAAAAAGGTAAAATACTATGAATGTTAGTGAGTGAAAATGGGGGCATACTTTGAAAGGAAAATGATGTACAGTTGGAAATTGAAGTACTACAGAAAGATTCGCCTACTTCAGAATTCCCTAGGATCTTATTTCTTTACTCAGAAGGCCTTTAAAAGTCAGATTAGGGAAAGAAGACCCATGAGGTTATTGTGCAGAGACAGTGCTAGGGAAGTTCAGTTCATTTGGGCCATCATCATGGAGACAGAAAGGACTAGGAAACCCCAGAGTCAAGAAGAATAAATCTCTTCCTCAGTGCCATGACAAGCCATGTCTCAGCCTGATGCAAAAGAAGAAATGGGCTCTGCAGTATACACTTATGTAAAATATCCAATAAATTTCATTTGTTGAACCAAATGGAAAAAGGTAATAAAACGTAATAAAAATCAAAAACCATGAGTATACATAAAGGCCTGCATTGTCTCACTTGTTCCAACACTATTGTCAACCCTTAATTAGCCCACTCCATGGGGGATGTGACAGTTTTGTGGCCCTGACTAGGACCTAGGGCTCATTGGGAACAACTTTTTCTCTTGCATAAAACACAGGGTTGTAAAAACAAAGAAGCAACAATAGCCTGTCTTTATAATTTTCACCATGGATTTTTTAAAGTATTTTTTTAGAACAGTTGTATATTCACAGCAAAAGTGAGAGGAAGGGTCACAGCATCAATGTACCTCCTGTCTCCACACATGCATAGCGTTTCTCATTATCAGCATCCCCCACCAACATGGTACATTTCTTATGATTGATGAACCTATACAGACACATTATTATTACCCAGAGTCCAAAATTTACATTATTGTTCACTGTTGGTGTTGTACATTCCATAGGTTTGTACAAATTTATAATGACGTGTATCCATCTTTATAGTATCAGACAGATGATTTTCACTGCCCTGAATTTGCTCTGTATTTCACCTATTCATCCATCCCTCCCCTCAACACCTAGAAACCACTGTAAAGTTTGACTGTCTCAATACTTTTGCCATTTCCAGAGTGTCATATAGTTGAAATGATACAGTACATACCTTTTCAAATTGGCTTTTTTATTTAGTAGTATGCATTTACGTTTCTTCCATGTCTTTTCGTGGATTGATAGCTCATTTCTTTTTAGCAATAAATAATATTATATTGTCTGGATATACAACAGTTTACTTAGTCATTTACCTACTGAAAGACAACTTGGTTGCTTCCATGTTTTGGTAATTATAAATGAAGCTGCTTTAAACATCCATATGTAGATTTTTGCTTGGACATGTTTATAGCTCCTTTGGGTTAATATTAAGGAGCATAACTGCCGAATTGTAGGATAAGAGTATGTTTAGTTTTGTACGAAACTGCTAAACTGTCATTCAAAGTGGCTATACCATTTTGCATTCCCCCCAGAATGAATGAAGGTACCTGTTGCTCCACATCTTCATCAGCATTTGGTGTTGTCAATGTTCTGGATTTTGGTTACTGTAATAGATGTTTAGAGGAATTTCTTTATTTTAATTTGCATTTCCCTCATGATATAGGATATGGAGCATATTCTCATATGCTTATTGTTATTTGTGTATCATATTTGCTAAGATGTCAGGTCTTTTGCCCATTTTTAAAATTGTTTTCTTATTGTTATGTTTTAAGAGTTCTTTCTATATGTTGAACAACAGTCCTTCATGAGATATGTCTTTTGCAAATATTTTCAGTCTGTGATTTGTCTTCTCATTATCTTAACAATATCTTTTACAGAGTGGACATTTTTAATTTTCATTAAGTTCAGCTTGCCAATTCTTTCTTTCATGAGTTATGCCCTTGCTATTATATATAAAATGTTATCGGCAAATCCAGGGTCATCTACAATGGCTCCTATGTTTCCTTTTAGGAGTTTTATAGCTTTGCATTTACACTTAGGTTTTTGAACCTTTTTGAATAAATTTTTGTGATGGGTATAAGGTTAGCATTTAGATTTAGTGTTTTGCATGTACATATCCAGTTATTCCAGCACCATTTGTTGAAAGGACTATCTTCTCCATAGTCTGTTTTTGATCCTTTGTTTAAGGTTAGTTGAGTACATTCATGTAGCTTTATTTCTGGGTGCTCTCTTCTGTTCCATTGATCTGTTCATCCTTTTGCAAATATTTTCAGTCTGTGATTTGTCTTCTCATTATCTTAACAATATCTTTTACAGAGTAGACATTTTTAATTTTCATTAAGTTCAGCTTGCCAATTCTTTCTTTCATGAATTATGCCCTTGCTATTATATATAAAATGTTATCGGCAAATCCAGGGTCATCTACAATGTCTCCTATGTTTCCTTTTAGGAGTTTTATAGCTTTGCATTTACACTTAGGTTTTTGAACCTTTTTGAATAAATTTTTGTGATGGGTATAAGGTTAGCATTTAGATTTAGTGTTTTGCATGTACATATCCAGTTATTCCAGCACCATTTGTTGAAAGGACTATCTTCTCCATAGTATGTTTTTGGTCCTTTGTTTAAGGTTAGTTGAGTGCATTCATGTAGGTTTATTTCTGGGTGCTCTCTTCTGTTCTATTGATCTGTTTATCCTTTTGCAAATATTAGGCTACTTCGATTACTGTAGATTTAAAAGTAAGTCTTGATGCCAATACTACCAATCCTGCAATTTTGTTGCAGTCTTTCAATATTGTCTTGGCTATTCTGGTTCTTTTTCTTTTTCATATAAATTTTAGAATCAGTTTGTCAGTATCTACAAAATGACTAGTGAGATTTTGATGACGATTGCATTGAATTTACAGATCAAGTTTGGAATAACTGACATCTTGGCAATATTGAGTTTTCCTGTCCATGGACATGAACTATCACTCTAGTTCTTGGATTCCTTTCATCATAGCTTTGTAGTATTCCTTGTAGAGGTCTTGTACAGATTTTGTTGGATTTACACCTAAGTTTTTATTTTTGTAGGTTCTAATATAAATGACATTGTGTTTTTAATTTCATATTCAAATTTTTATTGCTGGTATATAGGAAAGTGATTGGCTTTTGCATATTAACCTTTTGTCTCACAACCTTGCTATAATTGCTTATTAGCTCTAGGAGCGTTTTTTGGTCAATTCTTTAGGCTTTTCTACACAAATGATTATGTCATCTGTGAACAAAGTTTTATTTTTTCCTTTCCAATCTGTATACCTTTTATTTCTTTTTCTGTTTTATGTCATTAACTAGGACTTTGAGTACAATGGTGGAAATCAGTAGTGACAGGAAATATTCTTGCCTTCTTTCTATTTTAGTGGGACAGCTTCCAGGTCCTCATCGTTAAAGATGATGTTACACTGTAGGCTTTTCATAGATATTCCATTTCAATTTGAGGGAGATTTCTTCTATTCCCAGTTTACTGAGAGTTTTTGTTATATGTCAGTGTTGGATTTTGTCAAATACCTTTTCTGCATCTGTTGATACAATTTCATGACTTTTTAAGCCTCTTGATGCAATGGATTGCATTAATTGATTTTTGATGGTGAACCGGCATTGCATATCTGAGATAAATCCCACTTGGTTCTGATGTATAAATCTTTTTATATCTTGTTGGATTAAATTTGCAAATACTTTGCTGAAGTTTTTTTTTTTTGCATCTATACTCATAAGAGATATTAATCTGCAGTTTTCTTATAAAGTCTGTCTGGTTTTGATATCAGGATAATGTTGGCGTCATAGAAAGTGTTGAGAAGTACTCCTTCTACTTCTATTTTCTGAAATAAATGGTAGAGAACTGGTATAATTTCTTTCTTCAATCTTTGTTAGAATTCACCAGTGAACCTCTTTTGGGCCTGATGCTATCTGTTGTGGAAGGCTATTAATTATTGAGTCAATTTCTTTCATAGATATAGGGCTATTTGGATTTTGTATTCCTTTTTGTGTGAGTTTTGGCAGATTTTGTTACTTAAGAAATTGACGCATTTCATCTAGATTATCAAATTTACGGGCATGCAGTTGTTTATAGTATGCCTTTACCATCTTTTTGTTGTCAATGGAGTTGTAGTGATATTCCCTCTTCCATCTGTGATATTAAAAATTTGTGTCCTTTTTCCTTCTTTTTTTTTTTTCAGTTGGCCTGGTAGAGATTTATCTATTTTATCTATTTTATTTACCTTGCAAAAAATCAGCTTCTGGTTACATTGATTTTATTTATTGATATCTTACTTTCAAATTCATTGATTTTTTTGCTCTAGTTTTCATTATTTATTTTCTTCTTATTATTTTGAATTAAATTTTATATTCTTTTACTAATTTCCATGGTGGAAGCTTAAATTATTAATTTTAGATCTTTCTTCTTCTTCTTTTTGATAGAGTCTTGCTCTGTAGTCCAGGGGCGCAGTGGCGCAATCTCGACTCACTGCAATCTCTGCCTCCTGGGTTCAAGCGATTCTCCTGCCTTAGCCTCCCAGGTAGCTGGGATTACAGGCACGTGCCACCACGCCCAGATAGTTTTTGTATTTTTAGTAGAGACGAGGTTTCGCCATGTTTTCCAGGCTGGTCTGGAACTACTGACCTCAAGAGATCTGCCTGCCTCGGCCTCCCAAAGTGCTGAGATTGCAGGTGTGAGCCACCGCACTTTTCTAAAATATGTATTCAATGCTATAAATTCTAAGAACTGATTTTACTATATCTCACAAATGTTATTGTGTTTTCATTTTCATTTATTCCCTTTTTTTGTTTTTCTTAATTTTTTTTGATTTATATGTTATCTTGAAATGTGTTATTTTGAGATTTTTCCAGTTATCTTTCTGTTATTGTTTTCTAGTTTAATTACACTGTGGCTTGAGAGCACAATGCATCATTCTTTTTTAAAATTTTTGTTAAGGTGTGTTTTATGGCCCAGCATGTGTTCTATCTTAGTTAAGGTACCGTGTGGCTTGAGAAGAAATGTATTCTGCTGTTGTTGGATAAAGTAGGTCTATAGATGTCTATTACATTCAGTTGATTGATGATGCTGTTGAGTTCAACTGTGTCCTTAAATTTATTTTCTGCTTGTTGGATGTGTCCATTTGTGATAGAAGGATGAGGTCTTCAACTAAAACAGTGGATTCATCAATTGCACCTAGCAGTTCCATCAGTTTTTGCCTTCCATACTTTGATACTTTGTTTTTAGGCACATATACATTACAGGTTGTTATGACTTCTGGAAGAATGAACCCCTTTACCATTATGCAATGCTCCTCCTTTTAATATTATTTTTAACTGACAAATCATAATTGTACATTTATAGGGTATAATGGGATATTTTGATATGTGTGTACAATGTGAAATAATTAAATCAAGCTAATTAATATATGCATCACCTACTTTATCCATCATTTTTCTGGTGAAACGTTTGAAATGTACTCTCTTAGTTATTTTGAAATACAAAATACATTATTGACCATAGTCACACTGCTGTGCAATAAATATCAACACTTATTCCTCCTATCTGAAACATTGTACCTTTTGCCTAAAATCTTCCCATTTTCTCTATCCCCGTCACCCACCCAGCCTCTGGTACCTATTATTTAGTCTCTACTTCCATGATTTCAGCTATTTTAGATTCCAAGTGTAAGTGAGATCTTAGATTCCAAGTATAAGTGAGATCTCTTGATGTAACTTTTTGAAGTCAAGAGTTTGAGTCTGGGCACGGTGACTCATGCCTGTAATCCCAACACTTTGGGAGGCAGAGGCAGGCAGATCATGAGGTCAGGGGGTCGAGACCATCCTGGCTGACACGGTGAAATCCCATCTCTACTAAAAATACAAAAAATTAGCCAGGCGTGGTGTCAGGCACCTGTAGTCCCAGCTACTCTGGAGGCTGAGGCAGGAGAATGGTGTGAACCCAGAAGGCGGAGCTTGCAGTGAGCTGAGATGCATCACTGCACTCCAGCCTGGTTGACGAGCAAGACTCTGTCTCAAAAAAAAAAAAAAAAAAGAAAGAGAAATAAACATCTATCTTATTTGAACTAGACTGTTTATGTGGAATTTTGTCAAAGCCACCTATATCCTGTTCAGGATTTATATATGTTATATATATATAAACGTATATATTAGAAGGATTTTCTTATTTAATATATTTTTCATTTTATAAGTTCTATTTGGCCTCTTTTCAAATATATCTGCTTTTTATGTCACCTTATCTCTTATAGTAATTGATTTCCTCTTTCCTGCTTCATTCAATTTAAAGCTACTTATTTTATAGTCTCTGTGTCAGAGTCTGATCTGAGAAGCAGTACCACCAGATTTGTGTATAATAAGGGATTTGTAATAGGGATTTGCCTTATATATTTGTGAAAACTGTTGAAAAGTCTTTGTGAAGCTATTGTTTCTGTGTCTAGTGCTGAGCCTAAAGTCATCAGCACACGCAGTCTGAAAGATAAAATGGATATAAAATGAGGGAAGCAAGACAAACTGGTACCTGCAAGAATAAACCCGAATCTATCAGGACAGAGTTGCAACCCTGCTTCCATGTGTCCAACTTTAAAGTTGGGGTAATCTGCAGGAGGAACTGCTATGAGCTAAACCATACCTCACTGAAAGTCGGAGTGATTGAAAGTGGGTGTCTGGCAGTTGTGGCATTTCTGAGAGCCCAGCTGCTGTCCTACTCCAACAATGTGATCCCACAGATAAATGACACCTGCATGAGCTACAACAGTGCCATGTGCCCAGTGCTGACTTTCTGAAAATAAAAACAATATAGATGCTCTTTCATTTCATCCTTCCAACTCTCATACAAAATATCTCTCATGGCCCTCACTAACAAAGATGATATGGTTTGGCTGTGTCCCCACCCAAATCTTATCTTGAATTCCCGAGTGTTGTGTGAGGGACCTGGTGGAAAGTAACTGGATCACAGGGGCAGGTCTTTCCCATGGTGTTGGCTGGGTCTCCTGAGATCTGATGGTATTATAAGGGGGAGTTTCCCTGCACAAGCTCTCTCTTTCTTTGCCTGCAGCCATCCATGTAAGACATGACTTGCTCCTTCTGCCATGATTGTGAGGCTTCCCCAGCCACATGGAACTGTAGGTCCATGTTAAACCTCTTTCTTTTGTAAATTGCCTAGTCTTAGGTATGTCTTTATCATCAGCGTGAAAATGGACGAATACAAAAGAACTATGCTTGGAGGGGAATTCTGGGGAATGCAATTCCAGTTTAGTTCATTTGGCATGATACAAATCCACCATAGTCTCTGTAGTAACCAACATTCAATATTTTCCTAGTAAACATTGGCTCCTGGTATTCACACTCCTATCTAATTCCATCCCACAATTAATAAGACTTACATATGTGACAAATGGAATATTGTTGAAGTGAAAGTGTGTGATGTAGGAATTAGGTCATTAAAAAGTTTACAGCCTCCTCTCTGGTCTTCCATTTTGCTCATTTTGGGAGGAGTTAGCTACCGTATTCTGAGGACACTCAAGTAGCCGTGTAGAGAAGATCATGTGGAGAAAAAACGGAGGCTGACTGCCAACAGTAAGCACCAATTCTCCAGCCATGTGAAGTAACATTAGAAGCAGCTTCTTTATCCCCAATCAATTCTTTAGATAATTCAAACCAGTCAGCCCTCAAGTCTTCCAGCTGATATGTCAAATAATGTGGAAGTGGAAAGAAATCATTCATCTGCACTGAGTGTGTGACCCTTAAAAACTGAGAGATAATATGATTAGTGTTGTTTAAGCCACTAAACAACAGTTAAATAACACAATCTTTAGTGCTAGATACTGCTTTGAATGGATTATTTCTTCTCCTGGTTTGCCATTTTGTATTTTGAACTCATTTTGGAAGAGTTTTATTTGGAATGACACTAGATGGTTTGGTTTTAGAGTATTTACCATCAGAGTGTCTTGCATTTGTTTCTGTCAGATGCATGAGGGGATCCACTGATCTAAGTATAATTTGACACCAATACTTTTAGCTTGAGGATGCCCACATCTTATAGACCATTGAAAAAAAATGAAGCCCAGATTCACATGACATGAAATGCATTGTCTTAATTTGTATTTTCCTGAAAGCATTGCTTGATACAATGACTTATATATAGGTAGCATATTTGGGGAGGGGGGTCTCAGTAAGTCAGAATGAGGCAGGGAAGAACATGATACCAATAAAGAGTATGCTACTGAGCTGTCATCATCGCTGGAGGGAGATAGGGCTCAATCCTTCTGGGGTGTTATCAGAAATAATGTGAAGTATCCCTCAGAATCTTCCTTTGAAAAGGAGTTGAGAAATGTTGAGAAATGTTTTTCCTAACTCTCATCCTCCATTGATTGAGGATTGTCCAAGGTGTGTTATGGGCTTTAGAGAAAAGCTGGGGGGTGGGGCAGTTACATGAGTTGAGGACTCCACTAAACGCAAAGAAATTCTCTACTACAGCTGTAGCAGAAATTGAAGATGGACACAAAGCATATATATATACACATCACAATACTATTGCATCACTACACTTCAGCCTGGGTGACAAGGTCTCACTCTGTCACCCAGGCTGGAGTGCAGTAGCATAATAGTGGCTGCACACCCTCATATCTCCCTCACACACCCTCAACCTCCAAGGCTGAAGCCATTCTCCCACCTTAGACTTTTGGGTAGCTGAGACCACAGGCATGCACCACCTTGCCTAGCTCATTATTGTATTTTTTGTAAAGACAGGGTCTCTACATGTTGCCCAGGCTGGTCTCAAATTCCTGGGCTCAAGTGATCCCCCTGCCTCAGTCTTCCAAAAGTGTTGGGATTACAGGCGTGAGCCACCACGACTGGCTTAAGTTGTCTTACTGTGCCAGCAGGAAAATTGTTTTCTTATTCTATCATTCCAGTGAAGGTCTAGCACTTTTGCAGATCTAGCACTTTCTGCTTTACCTGAAAAACTCAGCTCCAATTCACTATCAGCACTCTCTACTTCATCTTCTATTCTAATGTGAACACTGGAACCAAGCTACTAAAATTTCTTTCTTCCCTGAGAGTAAAGCTGCAGCATCACCTCCTAAATTTATCGCTCTAATTTTCCATCTCATCATCAATCTGAAACATAAATATTTTATTTACTTTATTGAGAGTTTAGCTGTCCATTTGTAATATTTGTTTTTCAATGTTTTATCCATAATTTTAGGTGCTTTACAATAGAAAGATATTCAGCGTATCTAGTCAAACACATGAACAAAATGGAAATCCCTGGCTTCTTGCTTGATTGCAATGTGGAAATTCTCTGAGGAAAGAGATGCTAGCCTTTCTGTCATTAAATTCTAATCATTCTCCAGTGAATTCTCTAGAAGAGGTTTTGGATACAATGATCCTTGATAGGATCACTAAAATATGATTTGGGAACTAATGAGTTTTGGGTGGGTAGTTGGGAGGGGAAATGCTATTGGACTGCAAGACAAGACTGTGAGCTTTGGCTGCAAAAGTAATTCCCCAATGTTTAGCCTAAGATTGAAACCATTCTTAGTTTCAAGCTAAATTAAGTAGAGCATTGCAGAAATCATCTAAATAATTCATGCCAAAACAAGACATAACTATGTTTTGCCAATATTTTGTAGCTATTTCAGATTGTTATTTATTTTTAGGGAGTAATGAATGGCAAGGGGTAAAACTGATATCAGGCAGAATTTCTATAATTATAGTCTGAACATATTATATTTTATATCCTTCTATCAGGATATAAACTAAAGAAACATTTACTCTTCTCCACTTCATTTTACACTTGTCTGGGCTCCTTGGCAAGTGTCTATATTCCCCTTTTCCTTCTGCAGTTAAGGAAACAAGTCTTTTTACTTTCTTTGAGAAGTTAACTGATCTAAATTGTTAATCACAGTCGAAGTCTCTGCTTTGAAGAAATGTATACGTATTTCCTTGATCTTATAAATTGATGCAAATCCACTTATCAGAATTTTTCTACTTCTTACTGCTTCTTAGGAAGTCCTACTGTTCAGAAGCATCCAGTGGTTCCCAAGACTGGCCATGCATTACACATCAACACAGGAAAGCTTTTAAGAAATAAAGATTGTTCACTCCTGATAGGATTTAAGATTTACAAAGGTGTGGATCAAGTACTGATAATATTAACAAACTTCTCCAAGTGATACATATAAATTCTGCTTAGCCCAGATTCTCGGACTCCAGTGAGAATCACTGAATTAGAATATGTCAACTATTTTCCTCCAGGATTTAGACAAGATCTTCTAGCAACTAATGTACCCTTGAATGAACAAGGAAACTGTGGCATAGAGAAAGGAATGAAAATTACTATTGTCAAAATGGGATCTGATTACTAATGAAAAGTAAATTGTTTAGAAGAAAACAGTAATGGGCATTTTTAGACAGAGGAGTTAATTTGCTGTTTTATTTATCTCTACCTCAGTAAGAATGAAAGAAATTTATTTCAAATTAGACAAGAACATAAGGAAATACTCCTTCAGAGTAAAAGCTACAGGATAACATCCAGTTATTTTTATAAGATTAAACTGGTTTTATATGTGAGCCCAACATATGAATGTAATTTTTTAGAATTAAAAGGTTTAATATTTTTATTTTCATTGTTAACTGAGGTATAATTGATGTATATCAATTACACATACTTAAAGTTAAAACTTGAGAAGTTTTGACCAATCCGTACACCTGAAGAACCATCATTACAATTAGTGTAGTAAACATATTCAACAGCCCCCCACCAAAAGATTCTTCCTGCTTTTATGCAATCCCTCCCTCCTTCTGTGTAATCCCACCCTCCATCTATGTAATATCTCCTTCCAACTTCATCACAGCCCTCCACAGGGAATCGTTCTGATCTGCTTGCTGTCTCTATTAATTGATTTACATGTTCTCAAATTTTAGATAAATGGAATCGTGTAATATATAAAGATTATTGTCTGGCTTCCTTAATTTATTATAGTTATTTTTAGATTTATCTACATTGTTTTTTGTGTTAGTGGTTCATTTTGTTATTGCTGAATAAGATTCCATTGTATGGACGTACTACTATTTGTTTATCAATTCACCTGCTAATAGAGAATGGATCATTTACAGTTTTGGGCTATTACAATAAAGCTGTTATGAACATTTATGTGTAAATCTTTGTATGACTATAGGCTGTATTTTCACTTGCATAAATACCTAAAAGTCTATAGCTGGATCAAATGGTAGGTATTTCTTTTTTTTCCATATATTTTCAAAAGCTGCCAAACTGTTTTTTTTTTTTTTGAATGATTGCACCATTTTCTAATCTTATCAGCAATGAATGAGAATTTCAGATCCTCCACATTCTTACAAACAATTTGTATGGTCAGTCTTTAATTTTAGCCATCTAAAAAGTATGTAGTAATCTCTTATTGTGGCTCCAGTTTGTATTCCTCTAATGACTAATGATGTTGATTATTTTTGCATGCTTATATTTTATTCATGTATCTTCTTTAGTAAAGTATCTGTTCAAATTCTTTTTTATTTTATTTTTGGTTGTTTTCTTATTGAGTTTAGGATTCTTTATATTTTCTCTGTATCTTCTAATAAGTCATTTACATTTTTTTTCCTACAAGTTTGTAGTATTGGGAACAGGCCCCCCAAAATCTGGCCATAAACTGGCCCCAAAACTGGCCATAAACAAAATCTCTGCAGCACTGTGACATGTTTGTGATGGCCATAACGCCCATGCTGGAAGGTTGTGGGTTTACCAGAATGAGGGCAAAGAACACCTGGCCCACCCAGGGTGGAAAACTGCTTAAAGGCATTCTTAAACCACAAACAATAGCATGAACGATCTGTGCCTTAACGACATGCTCCTCCTGCAGATAACTAGCCCAACCCATCCCTTTATTTTGGCCCATCCCTTCATTTCCCATAAGGGATACTTTTAGTTAATCTAATATCTATAGAAACAATGCTAATGACTGGCTTGCTGTTAATAAATACGTGGATAAATCTCTGTTCAGGGCTCTCAGCTCTAAGGGCTGTAAGACCCCTGATTTCCCACTTTGTACCTCTATATTTCTGTGTGTATGTCTTTAATTCCTCTAGTGCCGCTGGGTTAGGGTGTCCCACCAAGATGGTCTTGGCATTGTAGTTTTTCTTTTTATTGTCCTAACAGTGTCCTTTGAAGCACTAAATATTTTAATGTTGATAAATTCAAATTTATCAATTTTTATTTCATTATTTTTACAACGTATAAGACCCAAAGTCACTGATATGGTTTGGCTCTGTTTCCCCACCCAAATTTCATGTCTAATTGTAATTCCCAGTGTTGACAGAGGGAGTTGTTAGGAGGTGATTGAATCATGGGGGAGGACTTCCCCCTTGCTGTTCTTCTGATAGAATTTCCACAAGATCTCATCAGTTGAAAGTGTGTAGCACTTCGCCCTGTTCTCTCACCCTCTCTTTCCTGCTGCCATGTGAAGAAGGTGCTTGCTTCCTCTTCACCTTCCTCCATGGTTGTAAGATTCCTGAGGCCTCCCAGACATGCTTCCTATTAAGCCTGCAGAATTGTGAGTTAATTAACCCTCTTTTCTTCATAAATTACCAAGTCTCAAGTAGTTCCTTATAGCAGTGTGAGAATGAACTAATACAGTCACAAAGATTTTTTTGTTTTCTTTTAGTTATTTTATTTTATTATTTTATTTATTATTATTATTTTTTGAGATGGAGTCTTGCTCTGTTGCCCAGGCTGCAGTGCAGTGGCACAATCTCAGCTCACTGCAACTTCCACCTCCCGTGTTCAAGTGATTCTCCTGCCTCAGCCTCTTGAGTAGCTTAGACTACAGTGCCTGCCACCATGTCCAGTTAATTTTTGTATTTTTGGTAGTGACAGAGTTTCACCATTTTGGCCAGGCTGGTCTTGAACTCGATCTCAGGTGTTTCCTTGGCCTTGGCGTCCCAAAGTGCTGGCATTACAGGCATGAGCCACCAGATCTGGCCTTTTTTAGAAATCTTATAGTTCTATATTTTACACTTAATTATAAGATCCAATTTGTGTTAAAATTTTTATATTCATGTAGACATGAGTTCATTTTATAAGGAAATAGGGAGGATATTGAGTTTTAATTATTCAATCACCAGATGCTGATCCTACCTCCACAGAAATACTTTTTACTTTTGCCAAAAAATTTGTTGTCCATATTTGAACTCATGTTCTGACCCATTAAACTGTTTGTCAATCTTTATGCAAGTATCATACTGAATCCTATTAAATACTTTAGCTTTATATTTTGAAATCAAGTAATGTTAGTATTCCTACTTTGTTTCCCTTCAAAGTTATTTTGACCATTCTTGTTTTTTTGCATTTCCACATGCATTTTTACAATGAGCTTGCTAACTTCTACAAAAATAAAACTGATAGGATTTTTATTGGAATTATGTGGAATCTACAGATCAATTTTGGAGTAAGTGTTATCCTAACAATACTAAATATTCTTACCTATGAGCAAAATATGTCCCACCATTTACTTACGTTTTCTTTAATTTCTCTCAGCAGTGTTGTGTTTTTATTCAGTGTTCAAGTGTTGCATATTTTAGGTCAGATTTATTTATTTAACAGTTTGTGATGCCATTGTAAATTAAATTTTTTAATTTTTATTTTTCTTTTTTATTGCCAGCAGATAGTAATACAATTGATGTGTTTCAAATCAATATTTTGCAGTGAAGACTTTCTAAACTCTGTTATTAGTTTTAGTAGATTTGTTTTAGATTTCATCAGATTGTTCATATGGATGACTAGGTTATTTGCTAACAAACAGAGTTTAACTTATTTTCCCATTTGTATGCCTTTGATTTTATTTTCTTGTCATATTACACTGGCTACAACCCCCAGTATAATATTAAGGAAAAGTGGTGAGGGTAGTCATTCTTGTCTTTTTCCTGATTGTACAGGAAAAATCAGTCAGTATTTTACAATGAAATATAACATTAGTTGTAAATTTTTCATAGATGCCATTTATAAATTTTGAGGAAGTCTTTCTCAGTTTCTATTTTTCTGATAGTTTTATCAGGAACAAATATTAGATTTTTGCAAAATGCTTTTTCTATATCCATTGAGATAATCATACAATTTTTCTTTTTCAGTTTGCAATTATGATAGGTTTCAATAGCTGATTTTCAAATGTTTAAAAGAACCAGGTTGGGGACAGTGGCTCACGCCTGTAATCCCAGCACTTTGGGAGGCCAAGGCAGGTGGATCATGATGTCAGGAGATCAAGACCATCCTGGCTAACATGGTGAAACCCCGTCTCTACTAAAAAATACAAAAAATTAGCCAGGTGTAGTGTCATGCACCTGTAGTCCCAGCTACTCAGGAGGCTGAGGCAGGAGAATCCCTTGAACCTGGGAGGCAGAGGTTGCAGTGAGTTGAGATCGCACAACTGCACTCCAGCCTGGGTGACAGAGTGAGACTCCATCTCAAAAAAAAAAAAAAAAAGGACCATGCAAGTCTGCATAAATTCACTTAATCATAACATATTATACTTTTAAAAATATCATTTCATCTGACTTGCTGATTAAAATTTTTGTACCTATGTTTATAATGGATATAAGTTTATAAGAATATAGGTCTGTGTTTTTGTGTGAGTTTGTGTTTCTTGTAATGTCTTTGTCCCTTTGGTATTAGGAGAAAGCTGACCTATAGAACAAGTTGAGAACTATTTCTTTCTCTTCAATTATATGAAAGAGTTTGTGTAGAATTAGTATTATTTATTCCTTAATGTTTAATAGAATTCACTAGTGAAGGCATATAAGGTCAGAGTTTTCTTTATGGGAAGATTTAAACTGCAAATTCAATTTCTTTATTTGATATAAGGTTATTTCGGTTATCTATTCTTGTTCCATGACCTTTAGTAGTTTGAGGTTGTTAAGTAATGTGCCTTTATTATGGACATTGTTGAATTTATTTATATATTGTTATAACACTGGTTTTAATATTTCCTTAATACCTATAGATTTCATAGTGATGTCACTTCCCTAATTCCTTCTGCTGTTAGTTTGTATCTTCTCTCTCTCCCTCTCTCTCTCTCTGTCTCTGATCAGCCTGGCTATAGTTTAGTTTGGTTAATATCTAATCAATTTAATGTGAACAAAGTGTTTTACATGTGAGCACAACATAAGCATTACATTTCAGAATTAAAAGTTTTCAGACCTGCATCTGTGCAGCATGGCCACTGTGTCTGGTCAGGAGGTGAAGCATCTAAAGTTTGGTATGAAGTAGCTTATTAGTGCTGTTATCTCCTCTTTCTAGCCTATCCAGGTTTCAGGATTTTCTCAGCAGTGGGTAATGAGAATGATCCAGAAAGGGTTCATTCTACGGTTTAATTCTTGGAAGTCAGGATTTGACTGGTTACTCATCTGATTCATGGAATGAAAGGCAAGAGTCTCTAAGTTTGTCTGGAGCCACAATTCACTTCCATGAAGAGGTAGCCAATCAAATATAGGAAGAGAGAGTTTAGTTTACTGATTACTTTTTGGATAGTTTTGAGATATTTATATTATGACATTAGTCAGAGCCTTTGCATATGTTTCAAAGCAAAGCCTAGTATTAGGAACAATACAAGTACTGATATAAAGGAGAAGGACAGAAAAATTCCTAGAAGCCAGCAAACATTTTGGAGGGTAGTGCTGAGGTATGTGAAAGGAGTGGTAGTGAGAAGCAGCTTCAGAGCCTGATTGCCAGGGAAGAAAACTCAAGGACAAAGAAGAAGCTCTAGTAGGTGGGAATTGAACCACAAGAGACCAGGAAATGTCACTTAAAAATGTACCTTAATAAGTTTTGAAGGAGGACAGGAGAAGAAAGGCTAATAGTATTATCACTATTAATGCCTTGGCAGGCATTAATTTTAGTAATTGAATAGGAATTTAGAAAAACCTATGTTTTAGACATGAAGTCCTTGCCCACGCCTATGTCCTGAATGGTATTGCCTAGGTTTTCTTCTAGGGTTTTTATGGTTTTAGGTCTAACATGTAAGTCTTTAATCCATCTTGAATTAATTTTTGTATAAGGTGTAAGGAAGGGATCCAGTTTCAGCTTTCTACATATGGCTAGCCAGTTTTCCCAGCAGCATTTATTAAATAGGGAATCCTTTCCCCATTGCTTGTTTTTGTCAGGTTTGTCAAAGATCAGATAGTCGTAGATATGTGACATTATTTCTGAGGGCTCTGTTCTGTTCCATTGATCTATGTCTCTGTTGTGGTACCAGTACCATGCTGTTTTGGTTACTGTAGCCTTGTAGTATAGTTTGAAGTCAGGTAGCGTGATGTCTCCAGGTTTGTTCTTTTGGCTTAGGATTGACTTGGAGATGTGGGCTCTTTCTTGGTTCCGTATGAACTTTAAAGTAGTTTTTTCCAATTCTGTGAAGAAAGTCATTGGTAGCTTGATGGGGATGGCATTGAATCTATAAATTACCTTGGGCAGCATGGCCATTTTCACGATATTGATTCTTCCAACCCATGAGCATGGAATGTTCTTCCATTTGTTTTTATCCTCTTTTATTTCATTGAGCAGTGGACCTTACAAGGTCCTTCACATCCCTTGTAAGTTGGATTCCTAGATATTTTATTCTCTTTGAAGCAATGGTGAATGGGAGTTCACTCATGATTTGGCTCTCCGTTTGTCTGTGATTGGTGTACAAGAATGCTTGTGATTTTTATACATTGATTTTGTATCCTGAGACTTTGCTGAAGTTGCTAATCAGCTTAAGGAGATTTGGGGCTGAGACAATGGGGTTTTCTAGATATACAATCATGTCATCTGCAAACAGGGACAATTTGACTTCCTCTTTTCCTAATTGAATACCCTGTATTTCCTTCTTCTGCCTGATTGCCCTGGCCAGAACTTCCAGCACTATGTTGAACAGGAGTGGTGAGAGAGGGCATCCCTGTCTTGTGCCAGTTTTCAAAGGGAATGCTTCCAGTTTTTGCCCATTCAGTATGATATTGGCTGTGGGTTTGTCATAGATAGCTCTTATTATTTTGAGATACGTCCAATCAATACCTAATTTATTGAGAGTTTTTAGCATGAAGTGTTGTTGAATTTTGTCAAAGGCCTTTTCTGCATCTATTGAGATAATTATGTGGTTTTTGTCTTTGATTCTGTTTATATGCTGGATTACATTTATTGATTTGAGTATGTTAACCAGCCTTGCAATGGCAACAAAAGCCAAAATTGACAAATGGGATCTAATTAAACTAAAGAGCTTCTGCACAGCAAAAGAAACTACCATCAGAGTGAATAGGCAACCTACAGAATGGGAGAAAATTTTTGCAACCTACTCATCTGACAAAGGGCTAATATCCAGAATCTACAATGAACTCAAACAAATTTACAAGAAAAAAACAACCACATCAAAAAGTGGGCAAAGGACATGAACAGACACTTCTCAAAAGAAGACATTTATGCAGCCCAAAAACACATGAAAAAATGCTCATCATCACTGGCCATCAGAGAAATGCAAATCAAAACCACAATGAGATACCATCTCACACCAGTTAGAATGGCCATCATTAAAAAGTCAGGAAACAACAGTTGCTGGAGAGGATGTGGAGAAATAGGAACACATTTCCACTGTTGGTGGGACTGTAAACTAGTTCAACCATTGTGGAAGTCAGTGTGGTGATTCCTCAGGGATCTAGAACTAGAAATACCATTTGACCCAGCCATCCCATTACTAGGTATATACCCAAAGGACTATAAATCATGCTGCTATAAAGACACATGCACACGTATGTTTATTATGCACTATTCACAATAGCAAAGACTTGGAACCAACCCAAATGTCCAACAACAATAGACTGGATTAAGAAAATGTGGCACATATACACCATGGAATACTATGCAGCCATAAAAAATGATGAGTTCATGTCCTTTGTAGGGAACTGGATGAAAATGGAAACCATCATTCTCAGTAAACTATCGCAAGGACAAAAAACCAAACACCCCATGTTCTCACTCATAGGTGGGAATTGAAAAATGAGAACTCATGGACACAGGAAGGGGAACATCACACTCCAGGGACTGTTGTGGGGTGGGGGGAAGGGGGGAGAGAGAGCATTGGGAGATATACCTAATGCTAAATGACGAGTTAATGGGTGCAGCAAACCAACATGGCACATGGATACATATGTAACAAACCTGCACATTGTGCACATGTACCCTAAAACATAAAGTATAATAATAATAAAAAAAAAGAAAGAAAAACCTATGTTGAAGTAAGCAGTGAGAAATCTCTGGGGAAAGCAGAGGCAGGCAAATACAGTAGTACTTGAAGAAATGGATTTTCAAAGAAAATGTGAAAGCACATTGTAGTATTTTGAAAAAGTTGATAGGATTTCATAAGACTTCTGGTATTGTCCTTTCTTAGTAAAGGTGAAGGTTTGGGTTAAGTGGTTCTCAGAAGTTCTTCATGGTCTGGTGCTAAACCATGCTGTTCATACAACTGCAGATATGTTCAACGCCACGAATGATTTACAAAGTATTGTAACATTTTCTTACTTCAAGGTTGGCATCACAAGATTATTTTGAGCAATGAATATTTAAAATTATGTATATGGCGTTTATTGGAGAGTTACATTTTCTACCTGATATTATGTTTCAACTTTTCATAGACACGCTTTAGAAATAAAACACTATTTTTTATTTAAGCAAACTTTCAGTTGATCAATTCGTTAAAAAACCTCTTCATCTGCTTAATTATTAGATAGCCGCTACAATCATTTCCCACTAAATGTAAAGAAGGCTCTATAATATTATCGATCCATTCTGTGAAAGATAAACAAAAACTCAGGATTCCAATTCACTATGCCAATAAATAAAAAATAAAGCTGAAAACTGAGTCATGAAAGAAACTGCCTTTCCTTTTGTTCCTAAGCCGATAGCTACAGATAGAAGTTAAATGTCTCCATAGGTAGCTACTCTATGCTCACCTTATCTTATGTAAAGTGCCAATTTACTGAGCACAAGATGAATATATAATGGAATATTCCCCTACCTGCTCCTTTTCCCTGACAACATGTGAATTACCTGACCCACCTTATTTCTCTTTCAGCCTATTTTTTCCCTTTTACATCTTGAAGCACTCAAGGTCATCTATGGAGAAACGCACAGACCACAGACTGTTTCTGTGATTTCAGGTTTATTTCTTCCGGGCATGCCCTTAACCTTGGCAAAATAAACTTCTAAACTGAGTGAGACCTGTTTCAGATACTTTTTTTTTTTTTTAATTGAGATGGAGTCTCACTCTGTCTCATAGGCCAGAGTGCACTGGCGCGATCTGGACTCACTGCAACCTCTGCCTCCTGGGTTCAAGCAATTCTCCTGCCTCAGCCTCCTGAGTAGCTGGAATTACAGGCGCCTGCCACCACACCTGGATAAGTTTTGTATTTGAGTAGAGACGGGGTTTCACCATGTTGGTCAGGCTGATGTCGAAATCCTGACCCCAAATGATCAGCCCACCTCAGCCTCCCAAAGTGCTGAGATTACAGGCGTGAGCCACCACGCCTGTTCACAATTGTAACCAAAATTTTTATTTAACAAATATTCAGTATGATTCATACTATTAAATTTAATCATTGTTTTTCATTTGTCTTTATCTCTGTATTTCATATAATCATTTCAACTATAATAATTTTTGAACATATTTTTCCAATTGAAAAACACTCACATAGAAAAATCAACAATAATGACAAATATAAAGAAGAATGTTAAATATGTACATGTGGCTCTTGAACAACATGGGAATTAAGGGCTCTGGCATCCCAATGCAGTTGAAAGTCTATGTATAACTTTTTACTCCCCCCAAACTTAACTACCAAGAGCCTACCATTGACTGGAAGCCTTATGAATAACATAAAGCCAATTAACACATATTTTGTATGGTATATTTATGTGATTCGGTATTCTTACAAAAAAAGTAAGCAAGAGAAAATAAAATGTCATTAAGAAAACCATACAGAACAGAAAATATATTTACTATTCCTTAAGTGTAAGTGGATTATGGTAAAGGTCTTCATCCTCATCATCTTCACCTAGAGTAGACTGAGATGGAGGGGGAAGAAGGGTTGCTCTTGTTGTCTCAGAGGTGGAAGAGAGGGAGGCAGGTAAGCAGGCACACTGGGTGTGACTCTTATTGAAAAAAATCTTTTGTAACTGCATCCACATAGTTCAAACCAATTATTGTTCAAGGGCCAACTAGAAATATAAGAAATAGTGTTAAAACCACTCAAAATCTCACAAGACAGAAGCAAAGATTTTTAACAGTTTTTCTGTACACATGAACTCTGTCTAGAACCACACTTCTATAGATACAAATGCAGATGTCTTTCTTTGTACTTCTTTTCCTTCTTAGGGGCCTCTGTTAAGTTTTCCTGTAATCAAGCGCAAGTTACAACAGTAAATATCAAATACTACTTAAAATGTTTTAATGTCTACTGGGGTGAAAATGAGTGTAACATTCCCAGTTTAGAAGTCTTTTGACCATCCCAGATCCATATAGACAAATAAGAGGTGAACCTCCAAAGGAATTCCACCTATTCAGATAGCATCTCAAAACTATGCCTGGGAAATGGGGGTAAGGAGGAACTAGAACCATTATCCCCTTCTCTCCTTTTCCCTTCACTACTGAGAATCTCCACCTTTAATTCTCTTGAAGTGTTTTTAATGACTGAGAGTTAAATACATTTGTAGGTTGCAAATTTGAATCTTGCATTTAACAACCATTCTTTCAAAAGACACCACATTTGAACAATCTTCATTTTCTTTGGATGTTAATTTTAAACATCAAAAAAAAAAGAAGCTTTCTGTTTTGTTCTCTAATTATAACCCGAAGGTTTGGACAATTTTCCTGAAAGATGTTTATTTTCTTTGGAAAATAAATTAAAGGGGTTTTTCTCCTTAGTTATACACATAAAATCTGTTATTTAATTTATGTTGAATTTAATGAGAAATTAGCAAATGTGTTATAACACAGTCTGCACTTAATGGGGAATGGCAATTTCTGTTTAATGATTATTAAATGGTTTTATTGCCAAAATGCATCATTAATACACAATATTAAATTGGCATGGAATCTGAAACACAAACTGCGTTAATGGCTTTCTTTTCATCCTCTCCATATTTTCCCTCTGCACCACTGCACACAAGTGACACCCACAGAGAGCTGGCTGCAAAGTCACTAACTTCTTTGAAGCAGATGTCCACCACAGCTTGGCGGGCACAGCATCACTCAGCTTCCCTCACATATAACATTCCAGAAATTAATCACAGAAGGAGGGAAAAGAGATTATGGTTTTTTTCTTCCCTGGAAGATTTAAGTTCTAAACAAGAAAGCCAATGCCAACATTGTGCCTTATCCCTGCAAACTAAGAGGAAGGCTAGTAACTAAATATGCGGTAGAAAGTGAGTTGATTCTGCCCTGCAGCATCATTGATACCAATTTGCAGAAAACTATGTCCAAAACATGAGAGTCAGAACAAAATGGAGTTGAAATACTAATTTCCTTCTTTTTCCTATTGCATTATCGGTACTTTGTTAGAATTCTCAGTATTTTTCCCAGGGCTGTCATACTTCTGTAAAATGAAAGCAAATATGATTCCATCATAATAAAATAAGCAGAACCAAGAGGGTAGCTAAAATGATATATCAGGAGTGACATAGAAATGTGATTTCAAAAAAAAAAAAAACCTAACTTGATTTTAAGCAGTCATTGCAGAATGTGTTAGCAAATGATGACAGCTTTCCAATCCTTTTTGTAACTCCCATTATAAACTTTATATGAGCTCTCTAACACTCCCAGTTTTTTCCATTTATTATTATTCAGGATATTTCTTTATAATGAAAATGGTTTGGCTGTATACGATTCTTTATTTTTTTAAAGATGTAAAAGTACAAAGATAAGGTTACAATTATTTTAAAGAAACGAATATAGATAATATTGAGAAACATTTCCTTTTAGGGTTCAAGCCTGAAATCTTACACAGGACAAAAGCAGCAGTCAAAAATTGATTGCTGGATAATGGCAAATTATGTGATACTTCTCAGTGTGTGTGTATTATACAGATATATATATAGTACATATAATATATAATATATAATTGTGTATATAATAACTGTATATGTATGTATATATATATATGTATATAGGTTCTAACAGTGCTTTCTTTTTATTTGCATATTTCCATTAAAATGAACTAGCATTTTCCCAGAAGACTTCATAGTTTACTAGGAGCTCATAAAATTAGAGACCAGAAAAAATAAGAAAGAAATGAACAGAATTACATTTAGCTTCTGTGTATTGCCCATAGCACTGTCACATAATAACAGTGATGAAATAGCGGCTCTTATTTTGATCTCCTGAAATCCTATGTGTGTGCTCTATCTCAGCTTTAGCAAACATGGTTGCATTTGCTAAAACTCATTGGATTCTCTAGAGTAAGTAAATACATTAATTTTGCCAAAAATGTTATGTTACTTTTATTCAATTCTTATTGTCTTCAGTGATATTCTAAAGCCAAATTTGCGAAGGATTTTTTTTGGGGTCATCGATATCCAAATGGGAATACAGAAAATAATGGGCATATTTGGACATGAGGTCCAGCTCAGTGATTGTATTTCAGATGGCAAGTATACCTTTTTGTACAGAAGATAATATAACTTATCAATGTTAGGAACATTTTGATATATAATTAGCTTTATCATTTTAGACCAGAGATATATTTCTATCTTTAAAAGTAAAATTTGTCTCCTGAGTGATAATAATGTTCTAACATAAAGTAATGGGAAAAAATTGAAAAAGTTCCTTATTAAGATGAGTAAGTATGATTTCGTACTTACATATATGATATGTATGTACGTGTGTGTGTGTGTGTGTTTCTTTTTTTTTATATATATATATATATATATATAGTACATATAATATATAATTGTGTATATAATAACTGTATATGTATGTGTGTGTATATATATATATAGTACATATAATATATAATTGTGTATATAATAACTGTATATGTATGTATATATATATATATATATATAGTACATATAATATATAATATATAATATATAATTGTGTATATAATAACTGTATATGTATGTATATATATATATATATATGTATATAGGTTCTAACAGTGCTTTCTTTCTATTTGCATATTTCCATTAAAATGAACTAGCATTTTCCCAGAAGACTTCATAGTTTACTGAGAATGATGTTTTCCAGTTTCATCCATGTCCCTACAAAGGACATGAACTCATCACTTTTTATGGCTGCATAGTATTCCATGGTGTATATGTGCCACATTTTCTTAATCCAGTCTATTGTTGTTGGACATTTGGGTTGGTTCCAACTCTTTGCTATTGTGAATAGTGCCGCAATAAACATACATGAGCATGTGTCTTTATAGCAGCATGATTTATAGTCCTTTGTGTGTGTGTTTCTAATCAGTTTTTCAGCTTGGTCACTCTAGAATTAACTGTCTACCTGGGTTTAAGTTATTGATCCACATATTGAGATGAATTGCAATCCAGTGATCAGACTTACCATTAGCCCATATCTGTTTTTGACTGGTATGCTAAGAAGCAGATACTGCTTTGTCCTGGAGATTAAATACTGACTTGGAGCCCTATATTTATGAATGGAGAGATTTATTAAAACCTCTCTTGGTTTAACACATCTTTCTGTTGTCAGGTCCTGACAACAGAATGCTTTTCTCCACCCATGTCAAGGACATTCTTATTGTCTTCAGTAATATTCTAAAGCCAAATTTGCGAAGGATTTTTTTTGGGGTCATCGATATCCAAATGGGAATACAGAAAATAATGGGCATATTTGGACATGAGGTCCAGCTCAGTGATTGTATTTCAGATGGCAAGTATACCTTTTTGTGCAGAAGATAATATAACTTATCAATGTTAGGAACATTTTGATATATAATTAGCTTAATTATCATTTTAGACCAGAGATATATTTCTATCTTTAAAAGTAAAATTTGTCTCCTGAGTGATAATAATGTTCTAACATAAAGTAATGGGAAAAAATTGAAAAAGTTCCTTATTAAGATGAGTAAGTGTGATTTCGTACTTACATATATGATATGTATGTACGTGTGTGTGTGTGTGTGTTTCTTTTTTTTTTATATATATATATATTTTTATTATACTTTAGGTTTTAGGGTACATGTGCACAATGTGCAGGTTTGTTACATATGTATCCATGTGCCATGTTGATTTCCTGCACCCATTAACTCGTCATTTAGCATTAGGTATATCTCCTAATGCTGTCCCCCCCCTCCCCCCACCCCACAACAGTCCCCGGAATGTGATGTTCCCCTTCCTGTGTCCATGAGTTCTCATTGTTCAATTCCACCTATGACGAGAACATGCGATTGTTTGGTTTTTGTCCTTGCGATAGTTTACTGAGAATGATGTTTTCCAGTTTCATCCATGTCCCTACAAAGGACATGAACTCATCATTTTTTATGGCTGCATAGTATTCCATGGTGTATATGTGCCACATTTTCTTAATCCAGTCTATTGTTGTTGGACATTTGGGTTGGTTCCAACTCTTTGCTATTGTGAATAGTGCCGCAATAAACATACATGAGCATGTGTCTTTATAGCAGCATGATTTATAGTCCTTTGTGTGTGTGTTTCTAATCAGTTTTTCAGCTTGGTCACTCTAGAATTAACTGTCTACCTGGGTTTAAGTTATTGATCCACATATTGGGATGAATTGCAATCCAGTGATCAGACTTACCATTAGCCCATATCTGTTTTTGACTGGTATGCTAAGAAGCAGATACTGCTTTGTCCTGGAGATTAAATACTGACTTGGAGCCCTATATTTATGAATGGAGAGATTTATTAAAACCTCTCTTGGTTTAACACGTCTTTCTGTTGTCAGGCCCTGACAACAGAAATGCTTTTCTCCACCCATGTCAAGGACATCCTTGTTGTCTCCTGATTGATTTGGCCACCCTAGCAGCTGAGATTCCACTTAGATCTTATGATTCCCTTTTATTCAGTTGCAGATTGAACCATCCTTTAGAATGGATGTTTGTAGTTTGTTTGTTGAGCTACTACTATGCTTGTTATGATCGTCTCTTCTCTTACAAATTCGTTTGCCAGAACAGACCTAATGACAATGGTTGATTATGTTAGCTCTTTTGATTTAAATTATAATTTATTTTGGACAAAAATTTTTTAAGGGTGTAATCCTACTGGGGAAGTTCTTAATATATTTGCATGCTTTGTCTCCATATTGTATTTCTGCAATTTAAATATAAATACCTTCAAAGAAGAGACCAGAGCAACAGAACATAAAAAAGCACTATATTTTTAATTGGGTTGCATGAAAAAGCAGATTTCAGTTCCCACAGGAAGATACTTCCTAATTTAACCTTGAACTACTCCAAAAGTAATTAGATAACCCAAGAACAGGGGAGTGAGTTTGAAGATATTAAAAAACAGATTAGCCTATCACTAGATGGTGATGTTTTATATGCCTTAAAATAACAGAACCAGAGTAGTTTAGAATATGATCCCTAAGAGTACTCCCAACTCTACAATTTTATAATACTGTGTAATGGTACAAGTCCAGTGTAACTAAGGTTATAAGCCCAGCTCTTTCTACATGCTATAGGCCCTCATCCAAAATGCTGAACCTTTCTGATCCTTATTCCTCTCATATTTAAAATGAGTATAATAATGTTTTCAGGGCCATGGTGAGGATTAAGGAGAGTGTGTAAAGCTCTCCAGCACTTTATTTGTTGACAATGTTATAATTTCATTGTAGTTATTATTAAAATGATGTTTGATAAGACTTTAAAGGCTGTCCAATTCAAATACTCTTTCAAATGCTTAAATGTTCTTTACAGCATTATTGCCAATGCAGTTCTGTGATTGTTAACTTTTAAAACATAGATTTATTATCTTTTCATCTTATAAAATCTGGATATGTAAAATACAAAAATGTGGAGTTTTCCTTAAGTTGAGGTAGAGGTCTCTTGTCCTACCAATTTACCTCCTTAGCCAGAACATCCTCTGAATCTGAAAATCATGAATTATTAATACGTTTTCACAGCTGCATAAACATCATTACTTTTAAGGTAGCTCTCCCCTTATCTGCATATCTACCATTATTAGAAAGCTCTTTCTTATAATAGAAAACAAAACTGCCTCTCTGGCCTTCATCTCCATGACAGTGTTGCAACAATTTGCGGCCAAACAGAACAAGTCACCAACAGGCATTCTTAAACATTTGGAAACAAAAGTTAGTTTTACCGCTCTTTATTTTTCAAAGGTCAAATTTCCCAATCTGAAGGAATACAGTTTATATACATTTTCAAATGCCTCCAAATCCATTGACACTCTTATTTTATTTTATTTTATTTTATTTATCTTTATGATGTTACACAAACACCAAGGGTTATTCTGACTAGGGGAAAGTATTATAAGACTGTGACCTCCCTTATTCTCAGAATATAATCTAAATCTGTATTTTCAAGCAATCATATCCCACTAATGACTAACATGTAGATTTCAGCCAAATAAAAGTTTTAAGGCTTTTTATACACTCTGCTGCTAAAATCAAACTGTCTCATTCCATATAGACAGGCTATTTTTTTTAAAATTTTGAACCTAGCCCACTTGATGCTCTCTTGTTAAATCTGTAATCTAATAGGTATGACAAATCATTGATCTAAATTGTTGATTTGAAGTATTGAACAAGATAGTTGTAAATACAAACATCACAGTGAAAACCTCTCTCCAGACTGGCAACAAATGATTCTTTAAGTGTCTTCAAATGCAGTAATTCTAGTCAATCCAAAAATACTATGAGCATTCAGTCACTACTTCTTTATTAAAGGTAATATAGGAGGACATATTCACAAGTTAATAAAAAAAGTCGTATATTAAACTGGTTGTGTTTAGCCCAAGTAAAAGCTACTCGTTAACGCTTCATATCTGAGACTAGCACACAGTCAACACATTTATTATAATAATAAAAAGTAAATATGAGGAACTTTTAGAATATGTAGTATTTGAGGAGATACTACTGGATGATGGTTAAATATATACTTTGCATTACAACGCCAAATTTTAAGTTTAACAATTTATTCTTATATCAATAGTTTTGATGAGAAAGGTATGCTGTTTTTCGTATGAAGGAATAATATTGCAGTTTGTACAACTGTAATAAGAACTTCAAGTGAGACAACTGACTTGTTAAAAACATGGCTAAAGATAATTCAAGAATAAAAGTTTTTATCAGCACAAAAGGATTAAAAATTTTAGAAAAGATGGTCATTATGATGTTCAAAACAGTGATCAAGTTAACTCTAGTACTGATGAAAATATCAGAAATTTCAGACCTGAATTCTTAAGTAAGAAAATAAGCTATGAGAACAAAGAAATCTGAATTTAGATCTATATGACTAGTTCTCAAACACCATGAACATGTACAATATTTTTACAGAAGACAGTGCTCCACATTTTGAGTAATAAACATTCATTCTTTATTCTGAGAGAAGTAAAGCAAAGCATTTCTACAGAAAATAGTTGTCCGGGCAAAGACATAGGTGTCTGGGCATATGCAAAAATGTATGTTAAACAGCCAGGGAGAAAAATTAAAGATGTCTGATATCCAAAAAGTTGTATGCTTTAAAATCATAAGAAGTCGATGGGTTGATTTAGATTCTCTTTATGCATAATTCATTTCACTAGATCAAAATATCAATCAAACTTAGTATATAGAAATTCTATATTATTTTAAAAATTCAGAACGAGAAACTTTTATAATTTTCAAATCTATATTTAACAAGAATATGTCACAGATCCTGAATAGAATTTTTTTTTTTTTTTTTTTGAGGCAGAATCTCTCTCTATCACCCAGGATGGAGTGCAGTGGTGCAATCTTGGCTCACTGCACCCTCTGCCTCCTGAGTTCAAGGGATCCTCTTGCCTCAGCCTCCCAAGTAACTGGGATTACAGGCATGTGCCACCACAACTGGCTAACTTCGGTATTTTTAGTAGAGATGGGGTTTCATCATATTGGCCAGGCTGGTCTCAAACTCCTGACCTCAAGTGATCTGCCCCCTTGGTCTCCCAAATTGCTGGGATTACAGGTGTGAGCCGCTGTGCCCAACCCCAATATAATTTTAATTAAAACATTTAAATGGTAAATATATGTATTTAATTCATTATTGTTTTCTTTTTCCAAATGAGCTTTAAGAGCAGAAGAAGCATATTTTGAAGAAGTGAATAGTTTCAGAAGTAATTAATATTTGACAATAGTTACCTTTTAATTATACAAGTTTCTGAAAAGTTTTTTTAATTATTAGCATTATTTTACAAAAGTCTACCAATTACTTTACAATTTTTAAAAAGCAAACACAATGGCCAGGTGTGGTGGCTCACACCTGTAATCGCAGCACTTTGGGAGGCCGAGGCCTGCAGATCACTTGAGGTCAAGAGTTCAAGACCAGCCTAGTCAACATGGTGAAACCCCATCTCTACTAAAAATACAAAAATTAGCTGGGTGTGGTGGTGCGTGCCTGTAATCCCACCTACTCAGGAGGCTGAGGCAGGAGAATTGCTTGAACCTGGGAGGCGGAGTTTGCAGTGAGCCAAGACCACGCCACTACACTCCAGCCTGGGCGACAGAGCAAGACTCCATCTCAAAATAAATTTAAAAAAAAAAACAGAAAAAAGCAAAAAACATAAACACAATAGCATTTCTAAGATTGACTTAATTATTTCCACTATTTTTCTTTTATTAATTAATTTAGATTGAGTCAATAATTTACTTGCTTTTTTATAGCTATAAAATTTGAAAAGAATCTATGTCATTTAAAAATTATGGGGCTTTGATAGCTGCTTTTTTATTATTTAAATTTTTAGGTGGAATTAAGTATGTTAATAAACTTCTTCAAGTAAGCTTTTAACAATTTATCTTTTCCCTATAGATAAACATGTCAGCATAGTAGTCATTCATCTGGGGTTTCATTCTAAATTCCATTTTATTATGATGGACTATGAATATTAGCTCAGGTAAATTGAGTTTTATTAATAGATGTGTATATCTTCATGAAACTAAGGTGGCTAAAGGAAAAAATATTATGACATGAATATATGATATTTTTATGCAATAGTTTCAAGTAAACTATTTTATAACCAAAATGTTTCAAATTGTTCTACTTTGTGGTCTTTTTAATTCTGTAAGTAACAATGTAGCATAGTGGACATAGAAAAAATATTTCAGTATCAGAGTACACTTTTCTAAAAATGTTATATGCTTGTGATAATTGATTTCATAATCAACACATTCATCTATTTAATTCATTAAACAAATATTATTCCTATCTACTAAGTGCCAGACAATGTTTTAGAATCTGAAGATACCCCAGTGAAGAAAACATTTTAAAATGTCTTCCATCTTACATTGTAGTCTATATATTTGAATAGATGGGCTGAAAGTGGATGTCAACTTCTTTGTGCACAATAAATATTTTGATGCTGTTGACAACTCCACCTTCTTGATATATTCTATTTTAGTTCCACTTCTTTGCCAAACTACTTTTCTAACAACTTGATGTTAGTCTCCTTTGCTAGCTCTTATTTCAATACTTTAAATATTAGTGTTTCCAAAAGTATGTTCCCTGGTTCCTTCATTTCTTTGTTGTCTAGCCATGAATATTTGCATTCCCTTCTAAGACTTCATCCACCATCTTTATATATTTAATATCCACTTCTAATCTCTGATCTATGCCACGCCTTTGAATTCCATATCGTTATTTGGAATATGATCATTTCAAATAATGATTATATTCCTGATCATATTCCTGTCTATATCCAAAGTAAAGTTCAGGCACAAGCACTGTAAAAGGCAAACAGGATGATTTAATTGATGCATAATAACATTAACAGAGCATGAGGTACCAAATAACAGCTTCCAATGTAAAATGAAAGTATTATTAGTATTGAAATTATTGTTTTATATACATAAACAAACACAGCAGTACAAATATCCTTTAAAACATACCTCATTGGGCTAGGTTGCAGTGATCAATACAGTTAAAACATCAGAAGACATTAATTATTAGAAATATGTAGATTTGTCTAATACTGCAATCAAATGGAATTATATGTAAAAATCAACATAATTTTATTATAAAAACTTAAATATTCTTCTAAACAACATCAAAACCATTATGAGGAAACTCTAATAATTAATATAGAAAATTTTATATGGAATACTATAAAGTTTAACTTGACAAGAATTTAAAATGCTAACAGCATCACTAAATAGGGTTCATAATTGAAGTAAAAAAATTTATTCTGTGACAAAATGAATAATAATTGTTGATCAACATGTTTGGCCCATCTCCTCTCGTAAAGTGATGGCTGCAGTCTCTAGGAGTTGATTTGCAAATTCACTAGCTGAAGGAGTATTTGGAACATTCCAGCCTGGACAGGAAACAGAGAGACTGAAAAATGGTGTATTGTGGAGAGTAGCCCCCTTGCCAGGCATCATTCATGCTGAAATATCAAGGAGAGAGACCCTGAAAGCTGAATCTGAGCTTAGTCTTCAAGGGACTCTGAAATACAAGCATAGGATTAATGCTTCATGACATGGGAGAAATGTGTGAGGAAGAGTGAGAGAGTAGAGTTGTTCATGTTTATGCAAAAACACACACGCACATGTATACATATATATATATATATATATACATACACATATGTCATGTTCTTAGCAGATTGAGAACTCTTAGTGTTTGTGCATTGTTTTAATATCTTAAGATCTTAAATTTTGCAAGCAATAGTAGACAACATTCTTGCCAGGATGTCAATGTTGTCAAAGCAGACTTTAGACACAATAGTGGAAGTTAGCACCTATCAACAGCTTCCAGTGAGAAAGAATCATAGAAAATGATATAAGAAAGCTGTAAAACTTTATGCCAAAACATTTTAAAACTTAGATGAAATTTACAATTTCCTACAGAGATTCCAACTAACAAAACTGTCTCAAAAAGAAATAAATAATCTGAATAGTCCATAACTACTAAAGAATTAATTCAGCAAGTTTAAATTTTCCCACAAAAATACACCATGCCTAGATGGTTTTATTAGTAAGTAATAAATATTACATAATAGATGATAAAACTTTTTACAAATAGAAAAGAGGAACCATCCTACAACTCATTTATGGGATTATATAACATTGATACAAAAACAGATAAGGACATTATGAAAGAGAATTTTTTATATCAACTTTACTATTGAATATAGATACAAAAACACAGAAGAAAACTCAGAAACAATATTTAACTTACTGAAGAATTTGAGATTAACCCAGGATTTCAGTTAGTTTCATGCCAAAGACTATTAATGTAATTTGCCACCTTAGGAGAGTAAAGGTGAATATCTAAATGATCATTTTGATAAACACAGGGAGAAAAATATAAATAAAAATTCTATAATCTTTCATGTTACATCCTTCAACACAAGGAAGAAAACTTTCAAAATATGATAAAGAATATTTACCCAAAACTCATAGTGAAATATATTAAAATCATGTATTCCTTTTAAAATAGAGATTATATTATAAATCCAGACTATGCCTACTGTGAGGAATTTTATTCCATCTTTTACAGGATGCTAAAGTCAGTGTAATCAGAGAGGATAAAGAAATAAGATGCAAGATTTAAAAGGAAGAACCAAGTGTTTCATAATAAGCATATTATAAGATACTCTAAATAGAAAACCCCCCAAATCTGTAGATATATAATTAATATATAATTCAAGGTACAGTCAGGTAAACAGAAAAAATAGACAAGAATTTAATGCCAGTAATTGAGTTACAAAATTTCTTCATGGATTAGAGAAACAAAACAAAGTGAAAATAATAACGAGATAGATTAGGAAAAATGGGGGAAGAAATCAGGTACTATAGGGAGATCTGGTGGTCTATCCCAGGGGCAGGCACTACTGCAGAAAACTTCAGCCTTTTGCTGGTTACCAGCCTCCAAAACCTGTGCTCTTCTGAACTTACTTCCCTCTGTCCCCAAGTATGACCTAGTCACCACAGAAGGCACCATTCGTTTCCAGTTACCAGCACCAACACCATGATTGCCATAATCAATTGCTATAACCGTTGCCTAAAATCACCTCTGCTATGGCTGCTGATACCGTGAAAGCCAACAGTTGCCTGTGGAAGCCACAGGCCAATGGCTTCCACCTTCCTCCTCTCTCCTCCGCTCTAATCTCCTGAGAGTGTTGACCTTTGGCAGAAATAATCCCAATCTCGTTCTCAAGGAATTCTAGAAATTCTGTTTTAAGTATCTAGCTTCAGCAGTAGAGGGATAGAATTGAAGGTGAGTGTGCGCCTCAGAACCAACAGAAACTATCAGGTGAAATTAATACAAGAAATGGGCAAAATTTCTAAATGCAAAAGCTAGATATAAAATCATTAAACAAAAATAAATTAAATTTTCATATAAGTTATCAATCAGAAATTAAAATAGGCCAGGCTTGGTGGCTCACGCTTGTAATCCTAGCACTTTGAGAGGCTGAGGCAGGAGGACGGCTTGAGCCCAGGAGTTTGAGACCAGTCTGGGCAACATAGCAAGACCCTGTCTCTAAAAAAAAAAAAAAATAAAACTTAAAAATATTAGCCAGGCATGGTGGCATGCACCTGTGGTCCTGGCTACTTGGGAGACTGACGCCTGAGGATCACTGGAGCCTAGGAGGTTGAGGCTGCAGTGAGTCATGATGGTGTCAATGCACTCCAGTGTGAGCACCAAAACGAGACCCCCATCTCAAACAATAGTAATAAATTACTATGAATGATTCTAAAACAACTAAAATATCTAAGACTAAAACGAAAATTACAAAACTTTATTATAAGACATTAAAGAGGCTGGGCACGGTGGCTCATGCCTGTAATCCCAGCGCTTTGGGAGGCCAAGAGGGACAGATCACTTGAGCCCAGGAGTTCGAGACCAGCTGAGCAACATGGTGAAACCCTGTCTCTATAAAAAATGCAAAAATTAGCCGGACATGGTGGCATGCCCTATAGTCCCACCTACTCGGGAGGTCAAGGTGAGAGGATCACCTTAGCCCAGGGGGATTAAAAAAAAAAGACATTACAGAATATGAGTTGCAAATCATAAGCAGACTAAGAAGACTCAATATTTCCAATATTAAATCTCCCCAAATTGATATATAAAATCAGAGTACCTCCAATCATCATCACTATATCATCTGTTTTGTTGTTTTTGTTTTTGTTTTTTTAATGCCAAAATGTATATAAAATATCTAGCTCCAATATATACCTGAATGAGTATGAAATGGCTCTACTATATGTAAAGCATAAGCAACGAGACAATATATATACATATAGTAATTAAGACTGAGTAATGAATAGATAAATTACAGAGACTAGAGTACCCCGGCTTACACATTATATCCCAAATGATAAAACTATCATTGCCAATCAATAGAAAAAGTATGGATTGTTAAAAAAAATTATACTAGCAAAATTAGTTGATCTTATTTTTAAAAAATAAATGAGATTTCTATTTCACATCTTATACAAATCATTTCCAGGAATACTTAATATGTAAGTAGTAAAAGCAAAATGTAGAATTTTTACTTTTTAAAAGTAGGGAATTATGACACCTGTTAATCAAAAGTCACCATAAAGACAATATACAAATTGAAAAAAATTTTCAGCAATATTAGCTGAGAAATACTTGTACCTAGAGACTACAATTTTTTTACCATATTAAAGGTAAATAAATACTCCAATAGAAAATGAAAAACATATTTCACAGAAGAAAAATTTCCTGTCCAATAAAAACATGAAAAAACAATCGGCCTAACTAATCTTTGTAAAGTACTTTTTTTTTTTTTTTTGAGGCGGAGTTCTGCTCTTATTGCCCAGGCTGAGTGCAATAGCGCGATATCGGCTCGCCGCAACTTCACAGGTTCAAGCGATTCTCGTGTCTCAGCCTCCCGAGTAGCTGAGATTACAAGCGTGAGCCACCGTGCCCGGCTAATGTTGTATTTTTAGTAGAGGCGGGGTTTCTCCATGTTGGTCAAGCTGGTCGCGACTCCCGACCTCAGGTGATCCGCCCACCTTGGCCTCCCAAAGTGCTGGGATTACAGGCGTGAGCCACCGTGCCCGGCCATAAAATACTTTTTCACAATCACAGTGTAATACAATTTTATACCCACCAGAGAGAAAATATTAAAAACTCTAACAATACTAAGTGTGAGAATGTGGAACAATTGCTGGTATAATGTAATTTGATATGATACCTTTGGAAAATGACTTGACATTATCTGGTAGAAGTAAAAGATATGTGTATCTTATGATACCATAATTCAACTACTGGAATAAATCCTTGAGAAACTGTTGCACATATACATATAAGGAGAAATTATAGTAATGTTAATCATAGCCTGATTTTTCTTAGCAACACCCGAAAACAACCAATATGTTTTCTGAAAGGACAGCAATTAACTATGTGTTTGTATATTTTAAACCAGTAGATGAATTTGTCACATTTGTTGAAACAGATGATACTGTGCTACAGTGCATTCTATTCACACATTCATTCTAATATAAGACATTATTACTATTAGGCTTACACAGTTTAAGGAAATAACAGAATCATCACATATTGTGCATTTTTTAATGTATTTAAAACTCACAAAAAAGTTCAATATTTTGCTCACAGTAGTGAAAAATATTCATATTTGTTTTTTATAGATAAGAGAAATAAGACCTATATAAGTTATCAAAAACATGTTTAAATGGTTAGTTGATAACAAAATTTTAAACCTCTGGAAAAAAAAGTAGCATTCATCTGAGAATTCTGAAGTTTCTAAAGTACAAACCTCTTAAAATAATTAAAAGGAAATATAACATTTTCTAGAACTCTGGATGTTGTGTTTGTCCTAAACTTTTAAAAGGACGTTTGTGGCTATACAGGGAATTATGGACCAGTAGGACTTATGTTATATCCCCTCCCCACTTAAGACAAATCATAAGGTAATTGATGAAAAAAATAAAGCTAGCCATAAAATATGTAAATAAGTTTAATTCCTTGGGAATAAACCACTATATTTTCCATGATAGCATAATAATTTTTGGCCTCTGTAAGTGCAAACTAGTGCATTAGCAGTCTGAAAACTATAAGACATTTGAAAGAGATCAAAACAATAATTGATCAAGAAAGTTCGCCTTTTAAAAATTAAAAGAAATTTTACAAGTCCTTAATGAAGTGATGAAAAAGTCACTGACCTTGGCATTATAGAATAGTCTTAGCTTGAATACTAAGTGAGCTAAATACAAAACTAAACAAACATTGCTCAAACAAAATAAAATGCCATACTGGCTTTTCTAAGAGGAGATGATCTGCGGATGTCTCATCTTCTGCTCAACTTACTGATAATGAGAAAAAGAGCATAGAGAAATATCTCAGTGCCACCTGTCTCTCCACATGGTCACTCAGATTCCACCCTGTCACTGCCAGCCCTATAGACCATACAGTTCTTGCCACCTCCCAAGTTGACGATGCTCACCTACTCTCCCTGGGCCAATCTTATTTTATGCTTATTTCCCATTAATCAAAGAACATGACCTTTTTTTAATCTTCAAAGACATATTTTTCTCCAAATACTTTTTTAATCAAAAGCTTTGATATTCAGAATAATTGTACTGATGTGGCGTTCAGAAGCTATTTTGGAGTTCTGAAACAGATTGTTCACTAGGTCTTTCTCTTTGCATTTCTCCCATAATGCACCTTGTTCTTCTACAGATGATGTAGGTGTTTCTGACAATACAGGTAAAGAAAGCTCATAAATATTTCAGTTTATCATCTTACTACACACATATTAACTGATATGGTTTGGCTTTGTGTCCATCCAAATCTCATTTCAAACTGTAATCCTCAATGTCGGAGGAGGGTCCTCCAACAATATAAGAGGTGACTGGATCACGCAGTTGGACTTCACCTTTGCTGTTCTTGTGATAGTGAGTTCTCACAAGATCTGGTTGTTTAAAAGTGTATAGCACCTCCTCCTTCACTCTCTTCCTCCTGCTCCAGCCACATAGTCTGTGCCTGCTTCTCCTTCACCTTCTGCCATCATTGTAAGTTTCCTGAGGCCTCCTCAGCCATGCTTCCTGTAAAGCCTGCAGAACTGTGCGTCAATGAAACCTTTTTTCTTTATAAATTACCCAGTCTGAGGTAGTTCTTTATAGCAGCGCAAGAACAGACTAATACATTAACCTAATACCTCCTCTATGCCAGGGGAGTGGACATGCATTGCAGTAATGCCCTCTCAATGAGTTTGTCCTCCTTCACTAACAACATCAACAATACTCATGTGGATCACTCGAAAGGTAAAAGCAGCCAGCCTGCATTTGCCCTACAAGTCACACTTAGAATATGAATAGATGGAATACATTGAGAGTATTCCTCCAAAGAGAAATCTAAAGATCATTTAAATTGCCATAAAGAGAAATAATTTTAATCACTAAGAACATTATATTTATATTATGAGGTGGTATGCTTTGTAGTTTTTTGTGTTAGCTTCATTTTAGACTTCATTTTGCATTTCTGACTGTGTTTTACATATCTTTTCCTGTATCACCAATTTCTTCTGTATGTTATTGTTTATTTTATATATTCCTATGAATTGTAAATTTTCTTTCTGTCTTTTAGGAACAAGATAGTGCATAAATAACTACACCTTTGACATATTCGTAGGTTGGTTTGGAGAAAGTTAAAGGTATACTCATGCATACTAAGAGTAGAGGAACAGATGGGTGTCAAGCATAACACTAATCTAACATATCTTTGGCATATAGTATTCAAGTGATTATTGTCCCTAGATAATCTGTTTGTTCCTTCATAAAATGTATTCTCAACCAGAAGTTCTCAGTATGCATGAAAAACAGATTTTGACAAATTCATGTGTTCTGAAGCATATAAAATAGGTTGAAGGAAAATGTTTCCACATTGGGAACTTGACAACATTATTGTTGTGAGTATAAGCATTGGGATGTGAGCTTAAGTCACGGAAAAAGGGAGGAAAATGTTGATGTCAGAGAATTAACAACAGAGAGATCGATGCAGGGAATATACAGGAAAAATTAAATGAGATTCCCAAACTTCTGGCCAGGAGAATGCACAGCCTGTAGCTGTTATTTAGAAGATCAGAGTAAGTAGAGGAAAAAAAATCAAGTTGAAATAAGACTAAAATCTCTATTTCTGTGTATTTAATCAAGTGTGGGAGATATGACACATGCTTTAAAATGGCAATTAGTAATAATTGAAAATATTATAAAGATTGCTGCAAGAAAACGGAAGGAGAATGCAGTTAAAGAGAAAAGAGCGTGGGAGAAATGTCAAAACCAACTAAGACACCACAGGATGCTAGCAGTATGAATAGGAACAAAGGCCTGAGGACGCAGTGAGGTCTTCCAGTTGACAGAGAGTTCAAGAAAGCAAACAATATTTTTTAACCTAGACTTTCAGAAGGCATCAAAAAATTACTTCAGTAACAATAATTTCCCTTGAGTGATGCAAGATGTAGCCAAGCTGAAAAAAATACTGTAACTCTGAAAGACATTTAGAAACACAAAGCAGGAAAATGGAAGTGGAGGGAACTGCTATTTATTGAGTAACACCTATCTGTCAAGTTCTATGCTAGCTACTCTTCTTGTGTTCTCTGATTCCCCACTTCAAATATTGTAGCAAGAAGATTTGCAGCCAGTGGAATAAAACAAGAACATATACAAAGCAGGTACACAACAACAAAAAAGACATTTACAAAGTACAATACTTCAAGTCACCAATCAAGAAGGGATTTAATCATTTCACAAGAAATTTCAGACAAGCAAGGCTGAGGGTCTACAAAGCAATTGGCATAGGTTCTTCAAAATGTTATGATGATAAAAGATAAAGATAGACTAGGGAACAGCTCCAGATTTACAGGGACTAAAGGAACGTGACAACTAATAGTAGCAGAGTGTGATAATGGAAGTTAAATTAAAATAATGGTATTTTTCAAGATTGTATGATAATCTTTAAAAACCTGTAATTTGTATGATGACTTTTTATTTCTGAATAAATATTGACTGTCAACCTTTATTTGTAATGTTATATAATGTACAGTATAATAATATAAAAAATAATGTAATTTCTTTTTTATGGGGCCCCTAAAATTGTATGAAGTTCAAGCCCCACAAACCCCTGAATTTTCTCCTAGAAGCAGAGGGAGAATTTATACTCAGAAATGAAAGAAAAGGGGGAATTTTTTTTTATAGCGTAAGCATGTGCTCTAGTAAAGAAAAGAGGTGGGAATATTCACCTGAAATGTGCAGTCATCTTCTGGTTGAAGTGATCTCAGACCACTTTAGATGGGTATGTTTACATTCCAATATTTTAAATCTATACTCAATATTAAAATGATCAATTAATGTGTACAACAGATTTCTGCACACCACAAAGACCCACCTATATTTTTATGATCAGAAAGTGATTTTACAGAAAGACTGGCATTTCCACTGAAGCAGAATGAATCTGCAGAACTCCACTGGAATGTTTAAACTGTGAAAGAAAACTCATTTACAAAATGCTGGAGTTAAAAATGAATAACTTGAAAGGTGGATTACCCTAGATATTTGCATTTAATTCCCTAGGCTCCTTTTTCATTCTGTTCATCTGTTATTAGCTGATTTTATGATTTCAATGTGCACATCTATACGAACAGGCCCCAATACAAGGGTCTAGTCACCTAATGTTTAAAAAACTTAAAGTTCTCATCAGTGAGTACAATGATCAGTTTCCCGTTTTTATACCCGTGTTTGAAAGAAGCAGACCTGGCTTTCAAATCTCAAGTATTTCATTAAAATCATCATATGTGGTCTTTAACCATTTTGGTTCCAATATTGCTCAGTATTTTTTGACTGTTTGGATTCTCAAGCTGGGCTTTGGTGCTGTTGTCCTCAAAACTAGACACTATTTATTACCCATTTCCAGAATCACAAACCTCATAGTATAAAATCCACAAATGTAGGTTATATAGATTTTATTCAATTGTATATTTGTACATAGACTTCCATGTTCCATCCAAGTAAGTAAATAAAGTAAGTAAATATTTTGAGGGTCAGTTGTCACTTCAGTGCTTCAGAATGACATGTAGGCCCCAAAGCAAATTCTTACAAGATATTGTGTGCTAGTCACCTACAGGGGTGTTCAAAGATTAAGTGTAATTTCTTGGTAACAGTTACCGTCATCTTAAATACATGGCGCTTAACTTTAAACTCGTCAGCCACTCCATGAACGCTGTCTTGTTTAAAGAATATCTTGTCCCTGGCTTTTCCCCTGAGTTAATACGATATTAACAGGGTATTAGTTACACTTATCTGTGACATCAGCCCGCAGACTCACCAGCAAACTGCCACTATGAAGCAAGAGATGAGCTTTCAGGAAACAAAAACAAAAACATTAAAAGCCTGTCAAAGATCTATCAACTACTGAGTTCTTGTGCGAGAGCTTCCTTCTTAGCTTCCATTCCCTGACATTGATTAGAAGCATGGGATCGGAAGGCAGCTCACTATTAGCCCCCAAATTACACTCTGGAAAGATACACAGCATCTGGCTGAATATGCTGTCAGACATTCTTTTATAGCAGGGCCAGAAAGAGAGAGATTTTGTATCTTATTTCTGTGGCCAGCACACTGTTAATTTCTAATCTGGTACAAAGATCTGATTAGTTAATGAACATATTTTGTTGATAAAAGCTCCAGAAAACAGTTAAAATGCAAACTACTTTGTTTTGGGAACTATTGATACTGTCCAAAAGACTTGCATCTGGCACCCTAGACATTTCAGCTTTCATCAAACTCTGCATGTCCTAGTTTTTGGCCATCCCCGTTCATGATTATTCCCAATTTTTTTGGAAATTACCAAAGGACTAATTAGGTCACTTGTAGCTTGGCTTCAGTGCCAGGTCCAGGATCCCAGCTGGAAGTGAAGGCGCTTAGGAGAGCAATCACCATGTCTAACACTGCTGCTTGGCTTTGGGGATAATTGACATTTCAAGAGCTGAACAAGCTTAACATTGAATGAAATGCACTGAGGCAGAGCTGACACCAGGAAATGAACACATTTGTTTTACAAATATTTTCCAGGCATTTGCTATGCGCCAGCCATTGTGCTAGATGCTGAAGACAGAAAGGTTAAAATTAAATAGCACCAACCCAAGGAAACTACAGCCTATGGATTTAGATAATTTGTGATTTACAATATAGTACGATGAATGCCAAAACTGAGGCAAAGTAGGAGCATAAAATGGGTTATAAAGGAAAAAGGAGGAAGGTTTTGAGAAAGAAGAGTCCTGCTAGGGGTGACTAGGAAATAATAGCAGATGTAAAAGAAAACATTATAAGTGGAAAACAGATTGTATATTGAAAACATGGCACCTTCTCAGAAATCAAAATATTTAGAATTTAGAGTGCACACTCATTCCCATGATTCTTAATACTCTGCATTATTACCTGCTTCTTACTTTTTTAGCATTATTTAAATGTTCACTATTCTTTAGTTTCTCATGCTTTGGTTCACATCTCCAACACTCTAAGCTCTTTCCTGGTTTATACTCTTTGCCCATTTTTTTTTTTTTTTTTTATTTTATTATACTTTAGGTTTTAGGGTACATGTGCACATTGTGCAGGTTTGTTACATATGTATCCATGTGCCATGTTGATTTCCTGCACCCATTAACTTGTCATTCAGCATTAGGTATATCTCCTAATGCTGTCCCCCACCCTCCCCCCACCCCACAACAGTCCCCGGAATGTGATGTTCCCCTTCCTGTGTCCATGAGTTCTCATTGTTCAATTCCCACCTATGAGTGAGAACATGCGGTGTTTGGTTTTTTGTCCTTGCGATAGTTTACTGAGAATGATGTTTTCCAGTTTCATCCATGTCCCTACAAAGGACATGAACTCATCATTTTTATGGCTGCATAGTATTCCATGGTGTATATGTGCCACATTTTCTTAATCCAGTCTATTGTTGTTGGACATTTGGGTTGGTTCCAAGTCTTTGCTATTGTGAATTGTGCCGCAATAAACATACGTGTGCATGTGTCTTTATAGCAGCATGATTTATAGTCCTTTGGGTATATACCCAGTAATGGGATGGCTGGGTCAAATGGTATTTCTAGTTCGAGATCCCTGAGGAATCGCCACACTGACTTCCACAATGGTTGAACTAGTTTACAGTCCCACCAACAGTGTAAAAGTGTTCCTATTTCTCCACATCCTCTCCAGCACCTGTTGTTTCCTGCTTTTTTAATGATGGCCATTCTAACTGGTGTGAGATGGTATCTCACTGTGGTTTTGATTTGCATTTCTCTGATGGCCAGTGATGATGAGCATTTCTTCATGTGTTTTTTGGCTGCATAAATTTCTTCTTTGAGAAGTGTCTGTTCATGTCCTTTGCCCACTTTTTGATGGGGTTGTTTGTTTTTTTCTTGTAAATTTGTTTGAGTTCATTGTAGATTCTGGATATTAGCCCTTTGTCAGATGAGTAGGTTGCAAAAATTTTCTCCCATTCTGTAGGTTGCCTGTTTGGTTCTGCCACGATTGGATCAATCTTAGCCTTTTTCTCAGCTTAGATCTCAACTCCTTAAGGACATATTTAAGTGACCACATCTCCCTTATATTACCATCATGAAAACCTATAGAATCTCAATATTAGTAGTTGTAGCAATTTATAATCACTGACTTTCATCATTACATTAGTCCCCTCCTATCAGCAGAGGGGTATGTTCCAAGACCCCCAGTGGGGACCTGAAGCCACAGATAGTATAAAACTCTAAAAACACTGTTTTTCCCTACACATACATACCAAACGTAAAGTTTAAGTTGCAAATTAGGTACAGTAAGAGATTAATAATTACATCTAATAATAAAATAGAAAAACTATAAAAATATACTGTAATAAATGTTATGTGAATGTTATGCTCACTCTCTCTTTCCAATAGTACTATAATACTCTTAGACCACAGTTGACTGCTAGTAACTGAAACATTCGGAAGTGAAACAGCAGCTAAGGGGGCACTACTGTACTTGTTTATTGACTATATTTGAGCATTTCTATCTCTGTTTCAGGATATAATTTTCATTTTTTGAATGTTATTTCATCAGTATCTAGATCAGTGCCTGGCATATCATAGAGTCTCAGCAAATATGGTTAAACAAGTGAATGAACATTTCCCTCCTCTTCACTCTTACGTTTCAAGAGAACATGGATAGTTGGTCATATTTACCTTTGTATCCTCACAGTTTAGGTCAGTTCTTGACACACAGTTGATACTCAAAAGATAGATGTTGATTGATTAAATAAATGAATGCAGGGTGGAGAGCTGTAAGAAACTGGGTGGATGACGTAAGTCAGAAGCCAAATCCTGAAGGGCTTTTTAAGCCTCATTAAGGAATTTAGATTTATCTCTGGGGGCAATATAAGCAAATGAATGGTTTCAAAATTGGGAGTGACATAATCAGAATTGTTTAAATAATAAAGGTGTCCCAGATGCAGTGTCACAATGAATCAAAGGGATAAAACTATAGCAAGTCTGGGAAATAATTCTATAGAAACAATCTATATGATTCAGTCTCTGTCCTAGGGATTAAATATACCAGTATAAGAAAGATAATGCTATCAGAAGATATTCTCCACATGGGCCCTTTATCTTTATTTGGTCTTTTTCTTTTTTTTTTACAATTTTATTTATTTATTTATTTATTTATTATTATTATACTTTAGGTTTTAGGGTACACGTGCACAATGTGCAGGTTTGTTACATATGTATCTATGTGCCGTGTTGGTTTGCTGCACCCATTAACTCGTCATTTAGCGTTCGGTGTATCTCCTAATGCTGTCCCTCCCCCCTCCCCCCAACTCACAACAGTCCCCGAGTGTGATGTTCCCCTTCCTGGGTCCATGAGTTCTCATTGTTCAATTCCCACCTATGAATGAGAACATGCGGTGTTTGGTTTTTGTCCCATGTATAGTTTACTGAGAATGATGGTTTTAGTTTCATCCATGTCCCTACAAAGGACATGAACTCATCATTTTTATGGCTGCATAGTATTCCATGGTGTATATGTGCCACATTTTCTTAATCCAGTCTATTGTTGTTGGACATTTGGGTTGGTTCCAAGTCTTTGCTATTGTGAATAGAGCCGCACAAACACAATGCGGTGCATGTGTCTTTATAGCAGCATGATTTATAATCCTTTAGGTATATACCCAGTAATGGGATGGCTGGGTCAAATGGTATTTCTAGTTCGAGATCCCTGAGGAATCGCCACACTGTCTTCCACAATGGTTGAACTAGTTTACAGTCCCACCAACAGTGTAAAAGTGTTCCTATTTCTCCACATCCTCTCCAGCACCTGTTGTTTCCTGACTTTTTAATGATGGCCATTCTAACTGGTGTGAGATGGTATCTAATTGTGGTTTTGATTTGCATTTCTCTGATGGCCAGTGATGATGAGCATTTTTTCATGTGTTTTTTGGCTGCATAAATGTCTTCTTTTGAGAAGTGTCTGTTCATGTCCTTCGCCCACTTTTTGATGGGGTTGTTTGTTTTTTCTTGTAAATTTGTTTGAGTTCATTGTAGATTCTGGATATTAGCCCTTTGTCAGATGAGTAGGTTGCAAAAATTTTCTCCCATTCTGTAGGTTGCCTGTTCACTCTGATGGTAGTTTCTTTTGCTGTGCAGAAGCTCTTTAGTTTAATTAGATCCCATTTGTCAATTTTGACTTTTGTTGCTATTGCTTTTGGTGTTTTAGACATGAAGTCCTTGCCCACGCCTATGTCCTGAATGGTATTGCCTAGGCTTTCTTCTAGGGTTTTTATGGTTTTAGGTCTAACATGTAAGTCTTTAATTCATCTTGATTTAATTTTTGTATAAGGTGTAAGGAAGGGATCCAGTTTCAGCTTTCTACAAATGGCTAGCCAGTTTTCCCAGCACCATTTATTAAATAGGAAATCCTTTCTCCATTGCTTGTTTTTGTCAGGTTTGTCAAAGATCAGATAGTGGTAGATATGCGGCATTATTTCTGAGGGCTCTGTTCTGTTCCATTGATCTATGTCTCTGTTGTGGTGCCAGTACCATGCTGTTTTGGTTACTGTAGCCTTGTAGTATAGTTTGAAGTCAGGTAGCGTGATGCCTCCAGCTTTGTTCTTTTGGCTTAGGATTGACTTGGTGATGAGGGCTCTTTTTTGGTTCCATATGAACTTTAAAGTAGGTTTTTCCAATTCTGTGAAGAAAGTCATTGGTAGATTGATGGGGATGGCATTGAATCTATAAATTACCTTGGGCAGTATGGCCATTTTCACGATATTGATTCTTCCAACCCATGAGCATGGAATGTTCTTCCATTTGTTTGTATCCTCTTTTATTTCATTGAGCAGTGGTTTGTAGTTCTCCTTGAAGAGGTCCTTCACATCCCTTGTAAGTTGGATTCCTAGGTATTTTATTCTCTTTGAAGCAATTGTGAATGGGAGTTCACTCATGATTTGGCTCTCTGTCTGTGATTGGTGTACAAGAATGCTTGTGATTTTTGTACATTGATTTTGTATCCTGAGACTCTGCTGAAGTTGCTAATCAGCTTAAGGAGATTTTGGGCTGAGACAATGGGGTTTTCTAGATATACAATCATGTCATCTGCAAACAGGGACAATTTGACTTCCTCTTTTCCTAATTGAATACCCTTTACTTCCTTCTCCTGCCTGATTGCCCTGGCCAGAACTTCCAGCACTATGTTGAATAGGAGTGGTAAGAGAGGGCATCCCTGTCTTGTGCCAGTTTTCAAAGGGAATGCTTCCAGTCTTTGCCCATTCAGTATGATATTGGCTGTGGGTTTGTCATAGATAGCTCTTATTATTTTGAGATTCGTCCCATCAATACCTAATTTATTGAGAGTTTTTAGCATGAAGGGTTGTTGAATTTTGTCAAAGGCCTTTTCTGCATCTATTGAGATAATCATGTGGTTTTTGTCTTTGGTTCTGTTTATATGCTGGATTACATTTATTGATTTGCATATGTTGAACCAGCCTTGCATCCCAGGGATGAAGCACACTTGATCATAGTGTATAAGCTCTTTGATATGCTGCTGGATTCGGTTTGGCAGTATTTTATTGAGGATTTTTGCATCAATGTTCATCACGGATATTGGTCTGAAATTCTCTTTTTTGGTTATGTCTCTGCCAGGCTTTGGTATCAGGATGATGCTGGCCTCATAAAATGTGTTAGGGAGGATTCCCTCTTTTTCTATCAATTGGAATAGTTTCAGAAGGAATGGTACCAGTTCGTCCTGGTACCTCTGGTAGAATTCGGCTGTGAATCCATCAGGTCCTGGACTCTTTTTGGTTGGTAAGCTATTGATTATTGCCACAATTTCAGAGCCTGTTATTGGTCTCTTCAGAGATTCAACTTCTTCCTGTTTTAGTCTTGGGAGGGTGTATTTGTGGAGGAATTTATCCCTTTCTTCTAGATTTTCTAGTTTATTTGCGTAGAGGTGTTTGTAGTATTCTCTGATGGTAGATTATATTTCTGTGGGATCAGTGGTGATAACCCCTTTTTCAGTTTTTATTGCATCTATTTGATTCTTCTCTCTTTTCTTCTTTATTAGTCTTGCTAGCGGTCTATCAATTTTGTTGGTCTTTTCAAAAAACCAGGTCCTGGATTCATTAATTTTTTGAAGGGTTATTTATGTCTCTATTTCCTTCAGTTCTGTTCTGATTTTAGTTATTTCTAGCCTTCTGCTAGCTTTTGAATGTGTTTGCTCTTGCTTTTCTAGTTCTTTTAATTGTGATGTTAGGGTGTCAGTTTTGGATCTTTCCTGCTTTCTCTTGTGGGCATTTAGTGCTATCAATTTCCCTCTACACACTGCTTTGAATGTGTCCCAGAGATTCTGGTATGTTGTGTCTTTGTTCTCATTGGTTTCAAAGAACATCTTTATTTCTGCCTTCATTTCATTATGTACCCAGTAGTCATTCAGGAGCAGGTTGTTCGGTTTCCATGTAGTTGAGCGGTTTTGAGTGAGTTTCTTAATCCTGAGTTCTAGTTTGATTGCACTGTGGTCTGAGAGACAGTTTGTTATAATTTCTGTTGTTTTACATTTGCTGAGGAGAGCTTTACTTCCAACTATGGGGTCAATTTTGGAATAGATGTGGTGTGGTGCTGAAAAAAATGTATATTCTGTTGATTTGGGGTGGAGAGTTCTGTAGATGTCTATTAGGTCCACTTTGTGCAGAGCTGAGTTCAATTCCTGGATATCATTGTTAACTTTATGTCTCATTGATCTGTCTAATGTGGACAGTGGGGTGTTAAAATCTCCCATTATTATTGTGTGAGAGTTTAAGTCCCTTTGTAGGCCACTCAGGACTTGCTTTATGAATCTGGGTACTCCTGTGCTGGGTGCATATATATTTAGGATAGTTAGCTCTTCTTGTTGAATTGATCCCTTTACCATTATGTAATGGCCTTCTTTGTCTCTTTTCATCTTTGTTGGTTTAAAGTCCATTTTATCAGAGACTCGGATTGCAACCCCTGCCTTTTTTTGTTTTCCATTTGCTTGATAGATCTTCCTCCATCCCTTTATTTTGAGTCTATGTGTGTCTCTGCACGTGAGATGGGTTTCCTGAATACAGCACACTGATGGGTCCTGACTCCTTATCCAGTTTGCCAGTCTGTGTCTTTTAATTGGAGCATGTAGCCCATTTACATTTAAAGTTAATATTGTTATGTGTGAATTTGATCCTGTCATTATGATGTTAGCTGGTTATTTTGCTTGTTAGTTGATGCAGTTTCTTCCTAGCCTCGATGGTCTTTACAATTTGGCATGTTTTTGCAGTGGCTGGTACCGGTTGTTCCTTTCCATGTTTAGTGCTTCCTTCAGGATCTTTTTTAGGGCAGGCCTGGTGGTGACAAAATCTCTCAGCATTTGCTTGTCTGTAAAGTATTTTATTTCTCCTTCACTTATGAAGCTTAGTTTGCCTGGATATGAAATTCTGGATTGAAAATTCTTTTCTTTAAGAATGTTGAATATCAGCCCCCACTCTCTTCTGGCTTGTAGAGTTTCTCCCAAGAGATCAGCTATTAGTCTGATGGGCTTCCCTTTGTGGGTAACCCGACGTTTGTCTCTGGCTGCCCTTAACATTTTTTCCTTCATTTCAACTTTGGTGAATCTGACAATTATGTGTCTTGGAGTTGCTCTTCTCGAGGACTATTTTTGTGGCGTTTTATGTATTTCCTGAATCTGAATGTTGGCCTGCCTTGCTAGATTGGGGAAGTTCTCCTGGATAATATCTTGCAGAGTGTTTTCCAACTTGGTTCCATTCTCCCCATCATTTTCAGGTACACCAATCAGACGTAGATTTGGTCTTTTCACATAGTCCCAAATTTCTTGGAGTCTTTGTTCATTTCTTTTTATTCTTTTTTCTCTAAACTTCCCTTCTCGCTTCATTTCATTCATTTCATCTTCCATCACTGATACCCTTTCTTCCAGTTGATCGCATGGGCTCCCGAGGCTTCTGCAGTCTTCGCGTAGTTCTCGAAACTTGGCTTTCAGCTCCATCAGCTCCTTTAAGCCCTTCTCTCCATTGGTTATTCTAGTTATCCATTCGTCTAATTTTTTTTCAAAGTTTTTAACTTCTTTGCTATTGTTTTGAATTTCCTCCCGTAGCTCGGAGTAGTTTGATCATCTGAAGCCTTCTTCTCTCAACTCGTCAAAGTCATTCTCCATCCAGCTTTGTTCCATTGCTGGTGAGGAACTGTGTTCCTTTGGAGGAGGAGACGTGCTCTGCTTTTTAGAGTTTCCAGTTTTTCTGCTCTGTTTTTTCCCCATCTTTGTGGTTTTATCTACTTTTGGTCTTTGATGATGGTGATGTACAGATGGGTTTTTGGTGTGGGTGTCCTTTCTGTTTGTTAGTTTTCCTTCTACCAGACAGGACCCTCAGCTGCAGGTCTGTTGGAGTTTGCTAGAGGTCCACTCCAGACCCTGTTTGTTGAGTGTTAGCAGCGGTGGCTGCAGAACAGCAGATTTTCGTGAGACCACAAATTCAGCTGTCTGATAGTTCCTCTGGAAGTTTTGTCTCAGAGGAGTACCTGGCCGAATGAGGTGTCGGTCTGTCCTTACTGGGGGGTGCCTCCCAGTTAGGCTGCTCGGGGATCAGGGTCCCACTTTAGGAGGCAGTCTGTCCATTCTCAGATCTCCAGCTGCGTGCTGGGAGAACCGCTACTCTCTTCAAAGCTGTCAGACAGGGACATTTAAGTCTGCAGAGGTTCCTGCTGAGTTTTTGTTTGTCTGTGCCCTGCCCTCAGAGGTGGAGCCTATAGAGGTAGGCAGGCCTCCTTGAGCTGTGGTGGGCTCCAATCAGTTCGAGCTTCCTGGCTGCTTTATTTATCTAAGCAAGCCTGGGCAATGGTGGGCACCCCTCCCCCAGCCTCGCTGCCACCTTGCAGTTTGATCTCAGACTGCTGTGCTACCAATCAGCGAGATTCCGTGGGCATAGGACCCTCCGAGCCAGGTGCAGGACACAATCTCCTGGTTTGCCATTTTCCAAGCCCATTGGAAAAGCACAGTATTAGGGTGGGAGTGACCCAATTTTCCAGGTGCCATCTGTTACCCCTTTCTTTGACTAGGAAAGGGAACTCCCTGACCCCTTGGGCTTCCAGGTGGAGGCAATGCCTGCAGCCTGCTTATTTCAGCGCTGATTACAGTGCACCGACTGTCCTGCACCCACTGTTTGGCACTCCCTAGTGAGATGAACCCAGTACCTCTAATGGAAATGCAGAAATCACCCGTCTTCTGTTCCGCTCACGCTGGGCGCTGTAGACTGGAGCTGTTCCTATTCAGCCATCTCGGCTCCACCCCCCTATTTGGTCTTATAAAGCTGATGCTATTGCTTTTACATTTGTGTCCAAATGTTCCTTTTCTTGGACATTATGTGAGTGTTTTTTTAAATGAAGCTCATTTATCATTAAACTTTGAGGACATATTAGGAGGAGAAAACTTATTTTCTCAGAATCTTATTCATTTAACAATATTTAACATTAGCTGCCTTCCTTTTTTTCAGGTTTTGAGATTTTACTTGAAAATTTATAAAAGCAGAAAACCGTAGCATCTTACAAAATATGTTGAGAATGAGGTTGTATTTACTAACCACTGGGGGAATAGTAATTTACAAGAGAGATACAAAAATGAATATGCTGCCTTTCAATAGTGCACCTCAACCAATTTTTTAAATGCTTCTAACTTAGTAATATTTAAATAAATTTGGGAACCAGTTTAAAGGTTTCAGTTAAAAGCAATTTAATGCCTTAGGAAGTCTGATAGACAAGGCATTTCAGTTACATAGTTTACTTAATACTATATGTATTTCGTCATTCAGTATAAAAATAATGATAGATTTCCTGAAAGTTTATCAATTTTTGAATATCTAGATGATCATTAATAGAAGAGTATAAAGACTGTCATTAGTAATTTCTCTTTAGGAGACAATGTATGTACCACATACGTGCAGCTATCTAGCCATAATTACATAGAGTGTCAGCAGCAGACCTCAGATTTGAAAACACAGTACTTGTGCATAAACTTTGGGTTGGTCTGAAACTAGGCTTGATTTCTCTTAATCTCTCTTTGTTTCCCGGATTTCATCAGATGAAGGATAAATAAACATGTCTCTCAAAGCCATCTTTATTCGAAGAAGTTTCTTTCGCGCTACACATCTAAAGTTCTTTCTATGAACATCTTGTATGAATTGATACCTGATTAAGCTGCATCTAACTACATATTTGTATATGTGTCTCATTGCCTCATAAAAATCCAGAAGTCTTTAAATGTGATTCAGAACCAACAAAAAATCAAATAAACATTTAAATAAATTGGTAAGAAAATGTGATGTAGCACGTAATAAAGAGTAAAATGGGAACTGCCTATCTAAAACAGGATAAAACTGAAAATGTGTTTAAGAAAATTATATTTTAACAGCTTTTAAGGGATAGAAATTTTCTGCTAACTAGAGATACTTATTAATTCATTTGTTTGTAGTCCTATGATCCATAAAATTGAAATCTACATTCCTTAATCTAAAAAGAGACAATAGGGCATTAAAATGCTATGACTGTGCACTTTTGATGTCTTATGACTTCATTAGAACATACTAATTCTAACAGGTCATTAATTTAATATTTCTCTTATTTATACATCATTGATTTCACTTGTCAAGATCAAATTCACTGATAAAAATCTTTGCAGAATGGCTGGGAACTTCCTAAGAAATAAAACCTGAAGTTCATCCTATAGTTCTAACACAATGCATATAAAGGAGAGACTGTACCTAAATGTTTAAATATCTTATCCCAAGAACAAAATATCAGGAAGCAGTTTTTCTTGATTTACTGAAACAACAGACCAACTATATTATCCTTTTTTACAGAGAGTCCACATTTTATTCTGCCCAAATACCTACAGGAAGAGTCCACAGGAACAATAACCTCAGTTGTGATTTATGATTTCTTTTCTTTTTTGTTTTCTTTTTTTGAGACAGGGTCTCCCTCTGTTGCCCAGGCTAGCGTGCAGTGGTGTGATCTTGGCTCACTGCTGCCTCTGCCTCCTGAGTTCAAGTGATTCTCCTGCCTCAGCCTCCCGAGTAGCTGGGATTACAGGCACACGTCACCACCCTAATTTTTGGAGAGACTAGGGGGTTTTGCCATGTTGCCTAGGTGGTCTCAAACTCCTGGACTCAAGTGATATGCCTGTCTCAGCCTCCCAAAGTTCTGGGATTACAGGTATGAGCCACCATGCTCAGCCAGGATGATCTATTTTCTTATTACACTTATTTTCTGACTTTTTTCATGGTACAATATAAACTTTCAATTCCACTAAATGAATAATAACCTCTCAACTATTTTTAGGAAAAACAGTGCTGAAAATATTAAGCACAAGTGATTTTCATTGGATAATTGTTTTTCTATGTGTTTAGTAATCTTCAGTTTTGTTATTTAATTGAGTATTTAAAAGACACTAGGAAAATCAATTGATGATGTGGCTGATTCAGGAAGAAAAATCTTAGCATGTTCCTAAAGCCTGTATTATGAGTTAATTTATATGCTACAGTAAAATGTTGTAATTGACAGTATTTACAACTGTTAGTAGTAGAATCTAAGGAGACAGAAGGCAACAACTGGCCAGTCTCCCTTGTGAAGTCAAAATTCCATTCTCTTCCCTGGGTAAGAGGCAGAGTCAAATAATGGAGGTGCTCAAATTCTTACTCTCTGAGGCTACTTAATTTCTCAGCCTCGCAGCCAACAGAGTGTAATCAAGTCTCTAAAAGAACAGCTGATGCGGCCGAGTGTGGTGGCTCATACCTGCAATCCCAGCACTTTGGGAGGCTGAGGTGGGCGGATCACAAGGTCAGGAGATCAAGACCATTCTGGCTAACATGGTGAAACCCCATCTCTACTAAAAATACATAAAAAATTAGCTGGGTGTGGTGTCGGGCGCCTGTAGTCCCAGCTACTCCGGAGGCTGAGGCAAGAGAATCCCTTGAACCCAGGAGGTGGAGGTTGCAGTGAACCAAGATTGCGCCACTGCACTCCAGCCTGGGTGACAGAGTGAGACTCCGTCTCAAGTTAAAAATAAATAACAACTGACGCACATGCACTCCTTTCACAACTGCTGGGCTTGGATGGTGGCTTATACTGAATACTCATGGAAACATTAATATTTACTTCCATAATAGAAAGATTAATAACACACAACCTTCTTTAACTGACAGAAATCATTCTCTTCTTTCAGTATTGAAAAAGCCTAATGGTGAAGTACAAACAGAGCTTTTTATTTTATTTTTTAAGCAAAGGGAGCATTTAAGACTCTCACTTCTGTATTGCTTAATATCAATATATTCTCTTTCTTCCCAACCACCAGCACCAACACAAGAAGAAGAAAGTATACACACATGAATACTCTGTACTATTTTATGACTCATCTCAAATCTCATTAATCAGAATTTTAATGTGGGGCCCAGGGAATCTATAATTTTTTCAAGAAAATAAAATTTTGAAAATCGCTCTAAACTCTTGATAAACACCACGTTATCTGCCCATACAGATATATTTACTACCAGACACAGATAGAAGCATAATCTTAAGCTCTGAGAACATTCTCAGATGTGTATTACCAATGAAAACTGTAGCAATTAAGACATGACACAATGAAATTAAATGTATAATTTTAATAATAGACTACATACATAGTATATATGAAAGTTTTCCCCAAATCATTATTTAATTACATCCTTTTAAGTTATTAGAAATACAACAGCTGAAGTCTGTCCTAGCTCCTAATGCCTATAAACTAATAAGTGCTTGTCAATTTTTTATTTTGCATAGTTAAATGTGATCACATCCTTTGATCTATATTTCACTATCCACCCCCAATGCAATACACCTAAATGAGCAACCTAAAAATATTATTTTAAATATGTTACCATCACAAAGACTGTTCTATTTGTAACTAGGTTTGTTTTGGTGGCTATAGAAATAGCTGTTCGTAGAGATCCAGGATTTCATAAAACACAGGGCAAATGGGAATTTTAAAAAACCTGGCTTTACGTCTACTTGATTTATTTAGACAAACAGGGTATAGTTAAAAATGTGTTAATGAGTTTTATATTTATGTGAATTGACAGAAGAGGAAAAAGTTATCTGACATGTTTATCCTCCTTTCTGAAATAGACTGAAAATACGTTGTAGTTGGAATTTAGTATCTGGCAGTTACAACAGGCTCATAAACCCAGGATGACTTCAGTGCTTCACTTAAAGACTGCAAATGGTAACATAAATGTGAACTCTCTTCAGATATTCAATTTAGACTATAAAAGAGATTAAGAAATGAAAACCATAAGTTATATAGGAAGAGAGCAAGAAATTGCGTTCAGAAAAAAATCTACTTCAAAGCAAAATGGATAACTCTCCAAAAAAAGAAAGTGCCAGGGAATAGTTATTATAAATTCAGATAACAGTTATTGCAAATCAGATAACAGCACTGCATATATTATATTCGTATAATATTGCTTTATTATGTAGACTGCATATTACTGAAATGATCTTTCAAGGAATTGTCATCTTACTTTATTCACCATTGTTCTTTGCTTATTTTTTGTTAGTGCAACTGAGGAAAATGATTGAGCAAAATTAAGTCATTCAGAAATTCAGTAAAAGAACTAAAAATAGAATAGACTTTACTGTTGGAATGTGTTTTTGTTTTTGTTTTTTTTGTTTTGTTTTGTTTTGTTTGAGAAAGGGCTTCACTCTGTCACCCAGGCTGAAGTGCATAATTATCTCAGCTCACTGCAAACTCGGCCTGCCAAACTCAAGCCCTCCTTCCACCTCAGCCTCCCAAGTCACTGGGATTACAGGTGCACGACTCCAAACCTGTCTAAGGTTTGGTTTTGCCATTTGCCCAGGCTGGTCTCGAACTCCTGGGCTCAAGCAATCTGCCTGCCTCTGCCTCCGAAAGTGCTTGGATTACAGGCATGAATCTTAATTCCACTGTTGGCATTTCTTTTCAACTGTTCTTAAAAAGAGTCAAAATTTGGAAATTGTCCAATTTAATTACAGCATAAAACCATTATTTTGTTCTGAGTTATAAAATTGTGGGTATAACAAAGAATAACTGTGATGCTTGGATTCCTACAAAATCATGTGTTAAAAAATTTTGAAGAGCTTTAAATCATAGTAGAAAATGAGTAACATGAGAATTATAATTTAGTTTCAAGCCTTACATATAATAAACATTTCCAATAAGGACACTCAGTAGTCGATTTGATTATCTCCCCTTGGTTTGGGGGATATGTCACAGTGCCATCAAAAATGATCCCAAAACGTGATCCACATGTGAAAAACAAGTCAATCAGGTTAGCTATTGGTTCCACATTTTGAAACTCCACATCTGCAGAACTTCAGCCTTCTTTCAAGAAGCTCCCTCCATCTAGAATGTATACAGCCTTGGATTATATGCCCAGCGGACCTGTGACTCATCAGGAGCAAGGCCGGCTTCACTCAGATTGCTCTCCATAGACTGCCTAGTCCTTTCCTCCAAGCCCTCTGTTTCCCACTTAGACAACTACCAGAATGCCATCTAGGCTTAGGCTTGTGTTGTTGCTGCATTGCCAGTAGTCAAAGGTGCTGTTTGAACTCTCTGAAGAAAATAGTCAAATGTGTCCTTTCTCTTTATTCTGCTTCTCAAATTAATACAGACTTTAAAGACACAACTCTTTCAGCATTTCACACAGTTCTTTATCCCCACAGCACATATCTGCTTCTAGAAAATCTAGGTCAAAGCTGTCACACAGTACTAGGAACCTCAGTCCCTGTCGTTAAAGCTGTCTCATCATGCCACACTTCACAAGTTCCTTGGTGACATTTTCTCTGATAGCTCAACCTCCTGCCAATTGTCTCCATTTTTACATGCCATGTAAAAATATGTCTAAACATGTCATTCTCTTATGAGGCATTTCAACTTCCTTGAAAATCAGAAGATAGATATATATTTTTTTATTTATATTTATTTATATACCATATATAAACACAGTTCTTGGCTCCTACTATATATAAAAATATATCTTGGTCCCCACTCTCTCTTTATATGTAATTATTATATTTATAATATATATAATTACAAATTTATAATATATTATTAATTTATATTTATAATATATAAATATATTTATATTATATATAATTATATAATTACATAATCATATATAAATATATTATATAACTGTCTATCCATATATATACAGTAGGGGCCAGGGAATGGGGAAGAGAATGATGTTACCTATTTCTATAAGCTATTCATAACATTGAACTTCTCAATATAAAAGGACTTAGTTTCCACAGTACACAGAGAATTACTAACAATTGAGTGACATCAGTTTAACAGCATCCACGTTGCTATATATACACTGTCATAATCTCCCACAAAAAGTTCTTTCACAAAAATTCACCTGAAAATTTTGATTTTCATGGTACATTATCATGATCATGATTTTGATCATCGTCTCCAACAACAATAAGAATCACAATATCTCAGCCTCACTTTATACTCTGTTCTTTTCTTCCATGGTAGTAACATTCTACAGACATTTCATAATTTCCAGGATGCTTCACTTTATCCAACCGTGCATGCTAAGGCACTAGGAATGTATGTGGAGTAAAGTGGAGAATTGTGGTGAATATTCGTTGAATAAATAAATTAATAAATTAGTCAGCTTGGGCTGCCATAACAAAATACTGTATAATGAGTGGCTTAAACAACAGAAATTTATTTTCTCAAAGCTCTGGAGGCTGGAAGTCTAAAATCAACACGTTGCCAGGGTTGGGCTCTCCCAGGGCCTGTCTCCTTGGCTTCTGATAGCTCTGTCCCCTCATTGTGTCCTGACATGGTCTCTTATTTCTCCATGCTTAAGTCCGCTGCCTTTAGGTGTGCCCAGATTTCTTCTTCTTATAAGAATGCCATTCAGATTACATTAAGGCCCACCCTAAAGACTTCATTTTAACTTAATCACTTTTTCAAGGCCTTAAGCTCAAATATAGCCACATATGAAGTACTGGGGATTAGAGATTCAACATACGAATTTTAGGGGAACACAATTCAATTCATCTCCTGAACTATAAACACTTACATCATCCACTCAAAACTCAGTATCACAATAAGACAGGCAAATGCCAATTTATGTGAAAACCTCATTGTTATCTGTTTAGTCAGTAAGTATGCATATCCTATAAAAAATTTAAAATAGTTTATTGACAGAGAAGAAACTCAGTAAAAATAATAAATTTTAATAGGAAAAAAATCAAGAAAAGAGTTACAATGTGTGATGGTTAATACTGTCAACTTGACTGGACGGAAGGATGGAAACTTTTGTTCTGGGGTGTGTCTGTGAAAGTGTTGCCAAAGGAGATTAACATTTGAGTCAGTGGACAGGAGAGGCAGACCCACTCTCAGTCTGAGTGGGCACCACCTAATCAGCTGCCAGCACAGCTGGAATAAAGCAGTCAGAAGAAATTGGAAGGAGCAGACTTGCTGAGTCTTCTGGACTTCATCTTTCTCCCATGCTGGATGCTTCCTGCCCTCGCATCAGACTCCAAGTTCTTCAGGTTTCAGACCCTTGGACTTACACCAGTGGTTTGCCAGGGACTCTCGGGCCTTTGGCTGCAGACTGAAGGCTGCACTGTTGGCTTCTGTACTTCTGAGGTTTTGGGACTCCAGTTTGCTTCCTGGCTCCTCAGCTGGCAGACAGCCTATCGAGGGACTTTACCTTGTGATCGTGTTAGTCAATTCTCCTTAATAAACTCCCTTTCATATATACATATATCCTATCGGTCTGTCCCTCTAGAGACCCCCGACTATTACACAATGCCAGTGTTTGTATAGGGAAACTAGTTAACAGGTGGTGGCTGTTCTTGTACAATCCCCTCACATGTGTATAAGTAAAGAGAACATGTGATGAATGAAAAGTACAAGAGAAAAGAAGAAAAATAAAAACAGAACTCTAGAGTTCTAAACCCAAGGGCAACTTTTTAGTTTAAAATTAATTTTGGTTTTGTTTAAAAAAAAGAAAAAGAAAGAAAAGAAGAACAAATCATAAAAGTATTGTAAAAGAGAAGCACAATTCTACAGTGGTTAAAAACAGAAGCTGGAAGCAAAGCAGACCTATGTCTCTCCCTAACTGTGATTTGAATGACTTATTTAACTTTCTGAATCTGTTTTTTCTTCAGTTAAAAAAAGTATTAATTGGGGATTAAAACAAGGCAAATAAAGAGCTTTGTGCAGTTTCTGGAGAACAGTCAATATTCAATAAATGACAGGAAAAAGAAGAAGGATATACACGAAACTGAGTGCTAAATAGTCAACTTACTCACATCAATATAGGGTTATGGATATGTGATTCATGTGGCACATACTTAGTTTCCAGGTCAGAGCTAGAAATATAAGATCAAATTATCATCTTGTTCATTATCAACCTTTTGGTAGTTCATATTTGCTGAATGCTGACTTTGCAAAACAATACGCTAGACATTTTATGAGCATGGTCTTATTTTATGTTCCCTACACACACACACACACACACACACACACACACACTCTCACACACACACACCTAGTATTATTATCCACACTTTACAAATGAAACAAAGCAATTTTTCCAATGTCATGCATTTACATTTAACTTAGGTATTTATAATTCTAGAAACTAAATTTTAGCCCAGCCTACTTATTGTCAATTGTGGTTGCCATTCAGATTGTTTCCAGAGAAGCCAATTGAAGTATGTTAACTAAATTATTTAATGTATGTAAGATTAAAATATATTAAAATTACGTATTTATTGCAAATCTCAACCAAAAATAAGGTCAAATGTTTTCTCTTGCATTCTATTTTATAAAGAAGATATGACTACCAAGTAAACAAGTCAATTTTGGACATACATGGAAGAAAGGGGCTCATCTGTAGTCCCTTTCACTTGATAGATATGGGCCATGGGAACCTGCTTCATTGCTCACTTTTCAAAAGAGAACTTTTACTTTGATAAAGAGATGCCTACTAGAAGGTACCCCGTGCCCTATCTTCTTGCCTGCCTTGGTCACTGATGTGGAAAGACAGGATTCCTGGAGCAACATGACTGATTTTGTTATCATGACAATAAAGCTAACAGACTCTCAGAGGTGTCAGATTCAACAGCTCTGGAACCACATTAGAGCTTTAGGGTATAATTTTTTAATTAATTGTCCATATTGCTTAAGCCATGTTTAATTGAGTTTTCTCTTACTGAAAGCCAAAAGCCTCCCTGAATTATCCAAGTTCCATTCACTGTGCAAAAGCCTTGAATAATCAAATGTGAATTAACTGTGACGATTCCTTATATTGATTTATTTTTTTCTCTAGTACACATACAAGATTACTATTTCCCTGAGGAAAAAATAGATAATAATTTTAGACTAGAAAATATAGAAAGCTGTTCTTACATGAAAACTATTTTTATGTATGACTAAATTAACAAAAAGGCCCTTGGCAAAAAATAAAAAATTCTAGCAAAAATAATTTCACAGATGATATGAAGATTTTCCATGTGGCTCTAATTATGTGTATATTGTCCATAAAACAATTGGCATTTTCCGTATTTAGATCAATACTGGGCCAAAAAATTACAAAATAAGAAATACCTCTTGTCATTGTAAATGTTCGTTTTGCTAAAATATCATTGATTTTTGTTTGTACTGTTTCATCATCAGTGATATAAGAATTCTCTCTTTCTTCAACAATTGTAACACAATATATTTTCAATGCAGACCATTTATTAGGATTTTGGTTGCTTGTGAACTGTAAATGATGCTGTTGCTGATGCTCTCCCTGGTGTGCTTACTATCCCTGAAACACTTTCCAAAGTTTTCAAGTTATGATCATAGAATCAGTCTACACTAGACTCCAGTCATCTGTACCATCATTGAAATTTCTTTTAAGGGTAATAGAAAGGGCAAGAGAAAACATTCAGAAGCCAAAAAGACTCTTCTGGTCTCCTAAGAGGTTGATGCCACAAGATTCTCAAGCAGAACTGGGTATACACAAACACATAACCTCAGAAATGCAGCACAGATTTGAAGTGTACCTGTACTCACAAGTTAAATAAAATTGTTATTTTTTTAACATAAGCAATTAATAATATAGTGTTACAGATTAGAAATGCATAAGAATTTGGACACTTTCTCACTGTGTGAAAAGAGCAGACCTTCTCTCAAAACTCTTCACAAACTATATCCATGAAATACTATAAAATCCCTGAAGACAGGTGATATCCTGTAACATAAAATAAAATGTTGTATTAACCTCTCTGCCATAGACATTAAAAAATTTTAGAATATAATTTTTTATCAAAGTTTGACAACTCAATCAAAAAAGGTTTTTCTTTTTCCTATAATTACATTTTCTTATTATGTATTCAAATAAAATTTCTCTTTATGTTAATAATGGCAATGCTGGAAGGTAGTTTAAGGGAATTGAGGCTTGCTAATAATCAGGTGAACTGATCCTTCACCACTAGTTAAGCCTCAAGATGACTACAGGTCTGGCTAACAGCTTGAATATAACTCCATAAGAGACTCTTAGCATAAATCACTCAGCCAAGCTGCTCCAGCATAATGGATCTTCAGAAACTATATGAGATAGTAAATCCATTAAGCTGCTAAGTTTTGGGGTAATTTGTTAGAAAGCAATAGATAACTAACACAGATACAAACTAAACAAGAACTATTTATTTGGCCATAGAAGTTGGTAAATAAAAAAAGGATTTGAAGACTGATCAGAATCTATTTGCAGGACCAGAATCCACTTGCAGCATCTGCAATTCATGGTGTATGTGTATTGTTAAAAAGTATTTATTTCAAACAGTAGGTTAAGTCATTATTAATATATAATTTGCTTTTTTATGCAACAAAGTCCCAAGTTAACAGGCATTATATATATGCTTATCCATCTAACTATCCATCTATCTTTCCATTGATACACTTATCTATCTAAAGATGGGACTAAATGAAGCCTACTTAAATATTAACAATCAAGGTTATGGGGCCTAAAAAAGGGTACAATTTGTTTTACGTGACCAATTCTGTCTTAAAGAGTTTAATTTATTTCTTAATGTGCTATTTATTCTGTAATAATGATACTTCATGGTATTGAGTGGTAAAATCTTAAGATACAATCTCAGGCAAAGAAAACGAAGAAAGCAGTTAAAGGCAAAAACAACACCAACAACAAAAACATAGTGATGGCAGTGATGGCAGTGATGGCAGTGATGGCAGTGATGGCAGTGATGGCCCATCTGGAGGGACCACTGCAAAGATGCCGGCCGCAGCAGGGGAGGTGCAGTGGGGATGTGTGCTTAAGGAGCCAGCGGGGAATGGGAACAGGTGGAAGCCCCACTCCCTACTGAGTTGGTGGGTGCAGCTGCAGCTGCCCAGCCATAACTCTGAACTCAGGCACCCATACATTCTTGGGGCCCAGGAAGACCCCCTACTCTTGCAGGCTTGGAAGTGCCTGCTCCTGCTCCCTGGCTTCTCCCTGCTCCCAGCACCTGCTCTGATTTTTAAGGAAAGTTGAAGCCAAGCCTGGGCACTGTCTTGACCTGGACAGGTGTGTGTGCGCTTGGGGTGGCTGACATGCCAGGCCCCTTTCCCCTCTGAAACTTTGGGCACTGATGGGGCACCTCCAGGCATGCACTGAGCCACCCTCAGTGCCCCCACCCTGAGCCTCCCTCCCTGAATCATCAGTGCCTCAGCCCCATCTGAACCTTTGGGCACTGAGAAGCTCAGGGAGGGAGACTCGGGGAGGGGGGCTGATGGTGGCTCAGTGCAGGCCTGCAGATGCCCCTGAGCACAAACGACTTGGTCACTGTGGACAGCATGTTGACAGAGGCAGGAGGAGGACAGGCTCCTGGGTGGAAAGGGGTGGGTCCCTGGTGAAATCTCACCTTCAAGCCAGGGACAGCCCGAAGCCTTCCAGTTTTAGGTGGAGTCTGGTGCCCACAGTGAGAACCTATAGTGCTTTTTCTGGGCCTGCCCATGGCCACCCACGGACCAATCAGCACAAGCTTCCTCACTTCCGAGCCCATAAAAACCCCAGACTCAGCCAGACTAGGACAGATGTCGAGACCTGTGGAAAGGAGCTACCCACTGTGGGTCTACTCTCTGCCTAGAGCTGGACACTTTTTGGATGACCTGGCTGCAGAAAGGAGCTATCCACTTTGGATTTCCTGAGAGCTGTTCTGTTGCTCACTGAAGCTCTTCTCTGTCTTGCTCACCTTTGAGCTGTCCGCGTACCTCATTCTTCCAGGACATGGGACAAGAACTTGGGACCCACTGAATGACTGGACAGAAAGAACTGTAACACAAACAGGGTTGAAATGTGCCCTCTCTCCCCACTCACCACATTGTGAGAGATGAGGAGAAAAGAGCTGCAGGCCTTTGGGAAGCCCAGACCTAGGGACTCCATGAGCCAGGGCTGTGACACCCTCTTTCGAGCTCTGCAGTTCCTGGCATCTCCAAGCTTCCAGGTACCACTGCATTCTGATTGTCCAGACACAGGTGCCTGCTGCGAAAGCCATGTGCAATACATCTGGTCGAGCCACAGCTTTGCATGGAGCCAGCACCTGTGCCAGTGCCTGGAGCTGCCTGCCAGATGCAGCAGCCTGTGTGTCTGGCTGTATGCAGTGGCCAGACCCTGCACTTGCTCACCCACATGTTCCTCACTGTTCCACGCCTGGCTCACCCCTAGCAGGTGTGGGATCCAGGCCAGTAGCTCAAGCCGAGCACAGCTTGCTGGGCTAAGTGGGCAAAATGAGGCCAGTGGGCACAAGCAATACTCAGGCAGAAGGTGTTGCTGGTCACAGGTTTCTGGCTGGTGAAGCAACACCCCAAAGATCTTGTGACAATGGCAAATATAATCTAATCTATGTCTGTAGAGGCAGGTATACTGTGGTATTGTTTGCTAAAACAGATTTTACTTTAACAAAATCACATTTTGTTAAAACACTTTCTTATTCAAAAAAAGAAAAAACAAGTGGCACATAACAGTCATTAGTCCATACGAATTCTGAAATACAGAAGGGAATATTTCTGAAGTCTTCTCTTTTACAGAGGCAAGGTACAATGTATGTTCCTTGGCAAGGATACATGTACTTTCTGGGCATGATTTTACATGGCTCTTAAGCCTTTGCTGCAGGCTCTTAGCTCTAACTTCTGAGTTATTCTTTATTTTCCATAAGAAATGGGTAGTGTTTGCAACTGAGTGTCTTTCTCAGTCTGCTTCCTGCCCATAGAAATTTGGGTTGCCCAAAGGCTTCTTTTCCGTTTTTTCTGTCTCTTTTAGTCAACATTTGTGGGGACTTTGCCAACAAAATTATCTTGAAAATATCATGAATTTTCTGAGTCTTACTGGGTTTATTTCATTAGAAATTTTCATTCAAAATCACACTCACAAGTCTTTTTGAGGCAGAACTCTACCTAGTTCATTTTACAAGACAGGGTGTTATGGGACTATGCTCTTAAGATTCATGCCCATATTATGACTAGTACTTTTGTGTAGATGAGAAGCTCTAACTCAAGGTATTGACTTAAATTTTATGGAAGTCTTAACCCTCAATTTGAAACTGACTCTGAGCATATTTTACCCATAGTACCCTGAATTTTGTCTTCCTAAGGTCATTTTTATTTTGCAAATCTCTTGCTTTTTGCTGATAATGTAACCCAGAAAATACTTGAACAGGAGGGTTTCTTCTAAAGTCTTTGAAAACTCAACTATTATTTATCTCTTTCTTGCAATACATTATCAGAGACAGCTAAAAGCAGCCAACTTTAGTTTCAAAGTGCTGCCTAGAAACATACTTATCCAGATTCACACTCTATTAGGTTCATTTTTTATCTTCTATGTCACTGAAAGTGATAGTCTTATTAATTGTTTCAACAATGCATAGCAGCTCCCTGTTCTCCAGTAAAGTCTTCCTTTTCAATCTATATAAACAGCCTCTTTGCTGCCCTTCAGGGCTCAGTTTGGTCCCAAAGACAATATCATATGTTTAAATATTTCTCATGACAGTATCCCACTTTTAGGTGCTAATTTCTATTTCAGTTCCCTACTCCCAGGTGAGAAAGAAACCCAAAGTTAGTTTTTTTTTTATAAAGCACAATTTATTATTTCTCGTGATTCTGCAATCTTGGTTAGGCTCAGTTGTTCAGCTCTTCTCTTCTGCCTAGTACCATCTTGGCCTGGATCATACAAGGAAGCTTCAACTAGAAAGGATGATACACTTTATGGCTGGCCAGTAATTTTCTGTTTCCACCTGGACTCTTCTCCCGGCTAGCTTATGCTTCCTTGTATATAATAGTATGGTGGCTTTAGAGGAGTCAGACTTCTCACCTGGTGGTTGACTTCCAAGAGGGCAGAAGTTAAAGCAGCCAGTATTCTCAAAAGCTTGATCCAAATTTTCACAGCATGCCATCTAACTCATTTGATTCTTCAGACAACTCACAAGGCTAGCCTAGATTCGAGAACAAAACTAGACTAAGCTTCTTAATGTCAGGTACATCATGAACATATAGGAAAGGAAGAAACTAATGATTGTCAACTTTGAAAGCTGCATATTTATAGTTTTCTCATTAGCACTGCAATTTTCTCATGCAAAATACTTTAAATCACCATAATTTCGAATTATGGTAGTAATTTTTTTCAGTGTTTAACATCTTCAAGTTATAATTTATATCTAAAATCATGGGGGTGGAGCCAAGATTATCAGAAGCAACACCCGGCCCCAGCCCTGCAGCCCAGGATGCACACAGAAGACTGGTGATTTCTGCATTTCTGCTTGAGGTACCTGTTTTATCTCACTAGGGTACCAAACAGTGGGTGCAGGACAGTGGGGTGAAGCACTGTCGCATGGGAAACGAAGCAGGCCGAGCCACACTGCCTCCCTGGAAGCACAGGTCAGGGAGTTCCCTTTCCTAGTCAAAGAAAGGGGTAACAGGCGGCACCTGGAAAGTCGGGCCAGTCCCATTCTAATGCACAAGCTTTCCCTAGGGCCTGGAAAAGCGACACACTAGGAGATTGTATCTCGCACCTGGCTCGGAGGGTCCTATGCCCGCAGTCTAGCACGGGAGTGCTTAGCACAGCAGTCTGAGATCAAGCTGCATGGCAGCCAGGCTGGGGAGAGCCACGCCATTGCCCAGAGCTTGCTTAGGTAAACAAAGCAGCCAGGAAGCTCAAACTGGGTGGAGCCCACCACAGCTCAAGGAGGCCTGTCTGCCCCCGTGGTGGCTCCACCCCCCTGGGGCACAGCAAACAAAAGCAGAACTGCCAGAGACCCCACGCCCCTGTCTGACTGACAGCTTTGAAGAGAGTAGTGGTTCCTCCTGTAAAGTGCTGCACCAGCTGGAGATCTGAGAACGGACAGACTGCCTCCTAAGGTCTCCCTCACCCCTGAGCAGCCTAACTAGAGGCACCCCCCAGTAGGAAAGACTGACACTCAAAGGGCCGGGTACTCCTCTGAGACAAAACTTCCAGAGGAACTATCAGACAGCTGAATTTGTGGTCTCACTAAAATCCACTGTTCTGCAGCCACCGGCTGACACCCAGCCAAACAGGGTCTGGGTGGACTCTAGTAAACTCCAACAGACCTGCAGCTGAGGGTCCTGACTGGTAGAAGGAAAACTAACAAACAAAAAGGACATCCACACCAAAACCCATCTGTACATCACCATCATCAAAGCCCAAAAGTAGATAAAACCGCCAGATGGGGAAAAACAGAACAGAAAAAAACTGGAAACTCTAAAAAGAAACTAGGCACCTCTCTCTCCTCAAAGAGACGCAGTTCCTCACAACAATGGAACAAAGCTGGATGGAGGATGACTCTGACGAGTTGAGAGAAGAAGGCTTCAGGCAGTCAAACTACTCCTGAACTCTGGAGAATTCAAAACAATAGCAAAGAAGTTAAAAACTTTGAAAAAAATTAGAAGAATGGATAACTAGAATAACCAATGGAGATAAGGGCTTCAAAGGGAGATAATGAGGAGGTGAAAGCCAGAAGTTTAGAACTACGTGAAGAGAAGATTGCAGAAGCCTCAGTAGATGTGATCAACTGGAAGAAAGGGGTATAAAAGCTGATGGAAGGGTAAAGAATGAATGAAATAGGCGAGAAAGGAAGTCTAGAGAAAAGAATAAAAAAGAAATGAACAAAGCCTCCAAGAAATTTGGGACTCACATTGAAGCTTGACAAACCTCACGATCTGATTGGTGTACCTGAAAATGACGGGAGAATGGAACCAAGTTGGAAAACACTCTGCAAGATATTATCCAGGAGAACTTCCCAATCTAGCAAGGCAGGCCAACATTCAGATTCAGGAAATACAAGAAGCATACAAAAGATACTCCTCGAGAAGAGCAACCCAAGACACATAATTGTCAGATTCACCAAAGTTGAAATGAAGGAAAAAAATGTTAAGGGCAGCCAGAGAGAAAGGTCAGGTTACCCACAAAGGAAGCCCATCAGACTAACAGCTGATCTCTCAGCAGAAACTCTACAAGCCAGAGAAGAGTGGGGCCGATATTCAACATTCTTAAAGAAAAGAATTTTCAACCCAGAATTTCCTATCCAGCCAAACTAAGCTTCATAAGTGAAGGAGAAATAAAATACTTTACAGACAAGCAAACGCTGAGTGATTTTGTCACCATGACCCTGCCCTAAAAGAGCTCTGGAAGGAAGCACTAAACATGGAAAGGAACAACCGGTACCAGCCACTGCAAAAACATGCCAAATTGTAAAGACCATCGAGGTAGGAAAACTGCATCAACTAATGAGCAAAATAACCAACTAACATCATAATGACAGGATCAGATTCACACATAACAATATTAACATTAAACGTAAATGGGCTAAATGCTTGAGATTAAAAGACACAGACTGGCAGAGCTGGTTCAGGAGCCAGGACCGATCAGTGTGCTGTATTCAGGAAACCCATCTCACGTGCAGAGATACACACAGACTCAAAATAAAGGGATGGGAAGATCTATCAAAAACGAATGGAAAACAAAAAAAAGGCAGGGGTTGCAATCCTAGTCTCACGATAGACTTTAAACCAGCAAGATCAAAAGAGACAAAGAAGGCCATTACATAATGGTAAGGGATCAATTGAACAAGAAGAGCTAACTATCCTAAATATATATGCACCCAACACAGGAGCACCCAGATTCATAAAGCAAGTCTGGTGACCTACAAAGACTTAAACTCCCACACAATAATAATGGGAATTTTTTAACACCCCACTGTCAACATTAGACAGATCAGCCAGACAAGAAGAAAGTTAACAAGGATGCCCAGGAATTGAACTCAGCTCCTAATGAAGTGGACCCTGGCCAGACATCTACAGAACTCTCCACCCCAAATCAACAGAATAGCACATTTTTCAGCACCACACCACACCTATTCCAAAATTGACCACATAGTTAGGGAGTAAAAGCTCTCCTCAGCAAATATAAAAGAACAGAAATTATAACAAACTGTCTCTCAGACCACAGTGCAATCAAACTAGAACTCAGGATTAAGAAACTCACTCAAAACCACGCTCAGCTACATGGAAACTGAACAACCACAGATGACTATTGGGTACATAATGAAATGAAGGCAGAAATAAAGATGTTCTTGAAGCCAACGAGAACAAAGACACAACATACCAGAATCTCTGGGACACATTCAAAGCAGAGGTGTGTGGGGAGATTTATAGCACTAAATGCCCACAAGAGAAAGCAGGAAAGATCCAAAATTGACACTAACATCCTGATTAAAAGAACTAGAAGAAACAAGGGCAAACACATTCAAAGCGCAGAGGCTAGAAATAACTAAAATCAGAGCAGAACTGAAGGAAATAGAGACACAAAAACCCTTCAAAAATTAATGAATCCAGGAGCTGGTTTTGAGAAGATCAACAAAATTGATAGACCGCTAGCAAGACTAATAAAGAAGAAAAGAGAGAAGAACCAAATAGATGCAATAAAAATGAAAAAGGGGATATCACCACCGATCCCACAGAAATACAATCTACCATCAGAGAATACTACAAACACCTCTATGCAAATAAACTAGAAAATCTAGAAGAAATGGATAAATTCCTCGACAAATACACCCTCCCAAGACTAAATCAGGAAGAAGTCGAATCTCTGAATAGACCAATAACAGGTTCTGAAATTGTGGCAATAATCAATAGCTTACCAACCAAAAAGAGTCCAGGACCTGATGGATTCACAGCTGAATTCTACCAGAGGTACAAGGGGAACTGGTACCATTCCTTCTGAAACTATTCCAATCGATGAAAAGAGGAATCCTCCTAACACATTTATGAAGCCAGCATCATCCTGATACCAAAGCCAGGCAGAACACAAGCAAAAAGAAATTTTAGACAATATCCTTGATGAACATTGATGCAAAAATCCTCAATAAAATACTGGCAAAACCGAATCCAGCAGCACATCAAAAGCTTATACACCACGATCAAGTGGGCTTCATCCCTGGGATGCAAGGCTGGTTCAACATACGCAAATCAATAAATGTAATCCAGCATATAAACAGAACCAAAGACAAAACCACATGATTATCTCAATGGAGTACAGAAAAGGAAAAAACTTTGACAAAATTCAACAACCTTTCATGCTAAAACTCTCAATAAATTTGGTATTGATGGGACATATCTCAAAATAATAAGAGCTATATACGACAAACCCACAGCCAATATCATACTGAATGGGCAAAACTGGAAGCATTCCCTCTGAAAACTGGCACAAGACAGGGATGCCCTCTCTCACCGCTCCCTGGCTAACCTTAGTGCTGAAGTTCTGGCCAGAGCAATCAGGCAGGAGAAGGAAATAAAGGGTATTCAATTAGAAAAGAGGAAGTCAAACTGTCCCTGTTTGCAGATGACATGATTGTATATCTAGAAAATCCCATTGTCTCAGCCCCAAATCTCCTTAAGCTGATTAGCAACTTCAGCAAAGTCTCAGGATACAAAAATCAATGTACAAAATCACAAGCATTCTTGTACACCAATCACAGACAAACAGAGAGCCAAATCATGAGTGAACTCCATTCACAATTCCTTCAAAGAGAATAAAATACCTAGGAATCCAACTTACAAGGGATGTGAA